>QGOB01000010.1:873-21463 GCA_003313055.1 Termitomyces sp. MG145 | reverse complement strand
GTCTCCGCCACGGGCGCCTCACGAGTTGCCGGGGAAGCAGGACCCAGGAGCCTCCCCGTATGAGGAGAGTACAAGTGTACCCCAGGGGGACCGGCCTTGAGGGAAGGCGACTGCCGGGGGCGCTTGGAGGGCCGGCCGGACGGGGAGGACGCCCCGTCGCTTGCCCGAACCGACCCCCGCTGACTTTTGCGCCCCCCGCAGCGGCCCAATCTTGACCACCTCCCCGGACCCCACACCACTTCCCCCCAACTCCCGCCGACCTCCCCGCGCATGCCCGGACCTCGGAACCGCCGTCATCCGGGCCAAGACCCACTCCACACCCCACCCCTGCTCCTCCGCCACACAGGTCGCCTTCCAGAGTCGCGACACGGAACACCTCTCATGGCGGGCCCGACAAGCCTCACACACGGAGAAGTCGCGCCGCGACCTGGCCTCAGGGGGGGTGAACTTGCAGGGTTCCCCCCGACGAGTACAGAGGATGCACTAAAAAGAAATCCTGAAGTTAGCCCCGGAACCGCGCAGAAAAAGGGGGCCACCTACGGGACCGTGCGCCTGGCATCAAGCGAGGGTCGGGGGCCCCCAAGCCCGGGACAACGCCTCCGCCACCTGCTCCGGCGTCGCCACCTCTTGAGGGACCCGGCGACCTGGGGACAGCCCCACCGCACCGGGTGCCAGGCGCGGCGCCATCACCTCTGGACAGGGCGGGGCCTGCGATGGGCCCGCCCCCGGAACTTGCATCGACGGGCCCGCCCCCAGAGTTTGCATCGACGGGCCCGCCCCCAGAGTTTGCATCGACACCTCTGAAAACGTGGGTTAGCACCGGACACCGGGGAGACGCCCCACTCACGTAGACGGAGCATTGCCGACAGCGCGCGTGCATCGCGGCGCCGATGGTAGGTGGCCCGGCGCACCTTGTATGCCCCCCAGGGCACTACGCGATTGTCATCGGAGGATGGGGGAGTAGGGGGACTGGAGGAAGAACCAGATGAAGACATAGTCGGACACAGAACCAACCGTGGTGAGCCCTCCTTTTATTCCCCTCCGGAGGATGCCCTGGACGACTGCCATACGACTTTGACTTCAATTCCAAGGGCTTCTGTGCCAGCACTAACTTCGGGTTCGAATTCCTACAACACCGCCACCACGGCCCCCATCTCGAAGGGTCTCGACGCTGAAGGGGGGGTAATGTCACGACCCCGCCATCTCCGGACCCCCACACACTACCCCAGCCCCGACCCCACCTCCCCCGCACCCCTCGCACACCTCTGGAACCGCCAACAACCTCCCAACGCTGCACCGGCAACACCCGCAGCCATCTCCAAACAGATCCCCGGCCATCACCGAACCCCAGCATCTCGGCCGACACGTCACCCCAAGGCTTCCCTGTCACCGGACACACCCGGACCCCCGGCATCCCGGCCATCACATAATGTTCTGCAACATTCCTCCCACAAACCGTCGGCATGTCACAATGCCACCTGCTTCTGTGGCGCCGAGGGATGCCACCATCGCGCAGCATGACCGCCGACCCGCCCGACACAAGCCCGCCGTAACCCGTGCCCGCACGCCCCGACCACTATCAGGACCCTGGGGCTGGGAGCCAGTCCAGGGACTTAGCCGGAGGAATCAGATGTCCTGGTCCCGGCTAGAATCCTACCCGGGACTTAGCGGAAGGGTAGTACATAAACCTTAGGATAGCATACGAGGGAAGTAGTCTTGATATTAACCGTAGTTCTCCGTATTTCCGTGTCTCTGTCTCTGCCTCTGTCTCTATCTCAATCTCAATCTATTCTCTTGCTTCTCTCTCTCTCTGGTTTCATCTCTCGTCTCTCGTCTCTCGTCTCTCGTCTCCGTGCCTCGTTCCGTTCTGTGACTCATTTCTCTTTTCCGTTTTCTCTCTCCGTTTCCTTACCTGTCCCCCCTGCTTCCATACTCCCTTACCCGGAGCACTTTCTACTTTGCGCGCGTTACTACTCGTACCCCGGAGCATCCGGACTTCCCCTGGACCACTCGTAGCTGTACCCGGAGCTTCTGCAAAGCCCCAGACCGTACTTAGCCTCCCGAGCTCGCCTAGTAAGGACTCGCCAGTGTAGCTGAGCCCCTGTCATCAGCGGGACCTGACAGTAGGGAACGTCATCGTGCCTCCAGACATCGGCACAGATCCAAGCATAGTAGGCAATCCCGAAGAACCATCATTAAACCAACACCACCGGAAAAATATGATGGGCGTGTCGATATTCGTGCATTCCATAAGTATTTGACCCATGGCACAGCCTATGTTAAGTATGGCTATGTCGAAAGTAAGCGTCAGGTGATGGTGCTCTCTGAGTTCCTCACAGGAAAAGCTTACACCTTCTACACCCATAGAGTAGCATTGGACCCAGAGAGATGGTCATTAAAGAAGTTCTTCACCAAATTGTTCAACTATTGCTTCCCCATTGACTTCCGCATGAATAGTTTCACTCAAGGCAACAAATTGGTCCATGAATATGTGGCCAATCTTGACAAATTGTTCACCATAGTGGGTGCTGACAGCAAGAGAGCCAGAGTCGTAAAATTGTTCAATGGATTTTGTCCTTCCTTGCATAAGGCATTGCTTAGGGAACACATGAACCCTGAATATACAACCTGGAAGAAAATGGTCAGGGAAGCGGAATACCAAGAGTTGGCTGACAACGTGGAAGTACGCGACTCACAGGCACCCAGCAGCGCAAACCGGCAGGGTGGTCATCCGTGGTCACAACCAGGACAAGTCAACTCTGGACCAGGACAATCCAGTGGGAGCATGCGAATGGGTAAATGCAACCACTCAGAGAACTGAGCCCGGAATTTCCGACATCTTTTGGGAAACAATCCCAATCATCAGTCGGGATCAGTCAGCAGAAATAATGCGGGACACACCCAACAAGCTAATAAAACCAAGGCGACAGCCAGCAGTGGCAAAGAAAGCTTGGGTTTGGTTAGCAAGCCATTCACCAAGGAAGAGCATGATACTCTAAAAGCTGCTGGAAAGTGCTTCCTGTGTGGCCAAGAAGGACATTTTGCCGGTAATTTCAATAACCGAAGCAAAGTAAAGACCAACAATAGGAGCAAACCACCCGGGCTCAGTGCGTATGGCATGCGTTTGGACCTAGAAAACATAGAACAACTTAGAGTCAATGGACTAGGAGAGACCACTGAGCTGTCTGTTGGCATGATAGCCTGGGGAATGGGACCCGGCAATTTCCCACCCCTGGCTTCCCCTTGGACCAAGGAATATGATAGTGATGGGGACACGATTCCCGATTTACAATCAGTATCTGAATCATCCGATGAAGATGAGCTCACTGATGACCACATGAACCCAGAAGAATCATCAATAACAGATCAGAGTAACCTTAGTGATGTCAGCAGTCACTTGTCAACCAGCTCAGGAGATTTCTACGAGGAGATTCTTTTGGCACTGCCAATGCCGTTTCCGTGGTTCTATTGGCACGATGTAATGGATGCTGAGGAAAAATTAATCCTGCTAGATATAGACTCTAAGCGGAGCTGTCTGGGAGACGCTGTGTGCAATAAGGTTGAAGAAATGCTAGAACTTACACAGCCATACCCTGGGGACCCAGTGAATGTGTTACAGTTCCGGGGCAGGCACTTCATCACTCGCAGTATCTTGCATACTGAGATTCTCATTCATGACAAGGTCTTTGATATGTTTGAAGTAATTGAGAAATGTTTGGCTGAGCACTTGAACTTCCCCATTGGTGATTGGTATGCGAAAATTTGACATAATGTGACAGGAGCCCTATATCAACGCAAATCATTTTACCAGACATGCATAATTCATGACATACATGCCTGGAATGCCCAACAAGCCCTAGAAAGAGGGGTACCTTACCCAGGAGATGTTGAGGATAGGATGCCTGTTCATCATCATTTTGAGGTGGTTCCAGAGGGACCCACTTACTTTATTTATGACCGGCACCTGGGATTTAAGACCAATATAGACATATCCTCTCTCCAAAATGTTCTGTTTGACATGATAGGATGGTACCACAAACAGTTGACTCATGCCTTTGCTGCAACAGACAATCAAAAACATGCAGCAGGCAGATGTGACCCACTATCCTATCTTACCCACCTGTTCAATGAGCACTCTGTCAGCGACTGCGTGGAAGACAGACCTGAGTTTGAAACCATTCGCAATTGGGCACGAGCCTTCAATCGAGTGCGACTGGAGGTAAACAATGGTCAGTTACAAGTATTAGAACTCTATGGCCAACAAATCCCAGCTGGCACTTATCCAGCCATCCAACACAACGCTGCAAATGTCCGTGATCCTTCAAGGATGGTTTCCAAACCATTAGTTGTGGTAGTACATATTGAAGGCCACCCAGCGCGCACATTAATAGACTCAGGGTCTCTGGGAGACTTTATGTCAAGCACCCTGGCACAGCAGTTAGGAATACAAAAGAAGGAATTGACCTCACCTGTTCCGGTCCAATTAGCTGTACAAGGATCCAGATCTCGCATCAACATTGGTGCCACAGCCAAGTTTCAATACCAATCCATTTCTGAACGCTGCTATTTTGACATAATCAATCTCTCCAGATATGACCTCATCCTAGGCACTCCTTTCCTGTTCCAGCACCAGGTAACTTTTGGCATCAACCCCTCCAATGTGGTTATTGGATCCACATGGTCATTAGAAATGAGTGGCACAGGCATCACCCAACTTGCATCCCGATCTATGGAATTATATGAAGACAACCTGGACATTATCCGAGATGAGCTGTATCAATATGCTGAGCCCATATGTAAATCAGCAAGTGAAACACCCTGACCTCCTTTTCAAGAAATAAACCATGAGATCAATTTGATTGATCCAAATAGGATATACCCATGGCGACCATCGCGATGCCCCAAGGCGATGAGAGCCCAGTGGGTCGAGAAGCGCAATGCATACATTTTGAGTGGGAGGTGGAGGGTCACCAGCAGCGGCAATACTGTTCCAATGATGTTGATACCCAAACCAGGAAAGAAGGGAGAAGCACCCCGTCTGCGAACAGTTTTCGACCTAAGGGCTCGCAATGCCAATACTGTCAAGCAAGCCTCTCCCCTACCAGATATTGATGGAATATTGTGTCGCGTTGCTAAAGGTCAGCACAGATCCATCCTAGATGGGAAAGATGCTTATGAGCAAATCAGAATTATCCCCGAACATGTTGAACGATCAGCCGTAACCACACCAGATGGAAACATGGTTAGCAATGTGGTACAGCAAGGAGATTGTAATGCACCTGCAACATATCAAGCACTAATGAATCACATATTCTCCGCGTATATTGAAAGGTTTATGGATGTTTACTTAGATGATATCATAATCTATTCCAATACTCTGGAAAATCACATTAAGCATGTCAAGATAATCATTGACATCTTATGCCATGAGAAACTTTACCTTGGTAAGGACAAATTGAAGTTTCTGTGTAAGGAAATGAAAGTCCTAGGCCAAATAGTGAGTGATGATGGTATCCGCATGGATCCTGACAAAGTTGATGCCTTGAGCCAGTGGAAAACACCAACCAACAGAGATTTATTAAGAGGATTCCTGGGCGCAGCCAGATATTTGGCGGATGACATAGATTGTGTAAGGATTCCCATGGGAATCCTACATGGGCTTATGGGAGACACAGTACCATTTTGATGGGAATATACTCACCAACGGGCCTTTGAAGACATAAAAACTTTGGCTGTAACTTGCCGCAATCACCACCGAAAGCCATTAGTATATGGAAATGATGCACCACCTGTGAATGTAGTGATGGATGGATGCGGAACTGGCATTGCAGGAGTGATAAGTCAGGGTGAAGATTGGCGGAAGGCTAAAATCGTGGCATTCTATTCAGCTAAGTTAAACTCGGCCCAACAAAACTATCCTGTACATGAAATTGAGATGTTAGCAGGAGTGGAAACCATGCTGAGACATAGGGACATACTACAGGGCACCAACTTTACTTGGTACACCGATCATAAGGGGCTGGTACATCTTCTCAATCAGAAAAACTTATCAGGTCATCAGGCACGGTGGTTAGAGAAAATATCTGAATTTGATTTCAAAGTGGAATACGTACCTGGAGTGGAAAACATATTATCTGATGCACTATCACGCCTCTATGCTTATGATGCACCCAGAACAGTGCGAGCCTGCAGTGAATATACCTACCATGATGTCATTAATAATGACTCGTTAGTGACACACCTAATTTCCATGCCTGTATTAGTGGGAATGGAGGGCATGAACGCGAGGCAAGCAGACAGAAATGGGCCTACCACCAGGATTCGGCCAAAACAAGCACAGGGATTTACTGCTGCACAAATTGACAATTTGCAATCAATCAATCACCATGACAATAAAGCACTGACCAACACAATACCAACCAAAGGCAAGGATGGAATGCCAAAACACCCTCGCCAACATGAGGAAGTGCCCCCAGCAGCAATGGGACATCCCGAAACTGCAAAGGAATTCTCCAAACGCATGTCCAAATTTTTTGTGCTGAAAGGGCCTCAGCAACGAAAGGAGTGCAGGAAAGAGAGAGATGCCACAAACATCACGGAACCAACTGAGAAACTGATGATCCGAATACCAGCACAAAAACAGAAAGTTGAAAGCCTGGAACAGGCATGAGAAAAACAAATATCAGAACGAGCTCAGGAACTCCAGCAACTAATTGAACCACTCAATCCAGTATCGCTAACAGAACTAGTGGCTGGAGGGCATGAACTAATTGATCTGATGGAAAGCATTCGAAACAAGTATGCAGATGACCCTGTCTTCGCACCTATAATAGAAAAACCTGACGAGTTTAAAAACTTTGAATACACTAAAGATAAACTCATGTACCTGAACACAGAAGGAAAAAAAGTACTGTGCATACCAGCAATTACAGTAAAAGGAAGGAATGTTTGAGAAGTTGTGATTGCAGAAGCACACTCAATGCTAGCCCATTTGGGAGCCCAGAAAACACTGACTTACCTACGGGAACATGTCTGGTAGAAGCTAATGAGTAGTGATGTGCATGCATTCTGCGAAACTTGCATTACCTGTGCACAAAGCAAGCCGGCAAACCACAAACCATATGGTAAGCTGAACCTGCTACCAGTACCCACTCAACCATGGGAAGTAATTGGCATTGATTTCATTGGGCCATTGCCAGAATCTAAAGACAGAGACTCATCATACAATAGCCTTACGGTAATAATAGACCATCTCACAGGCATGGTACGCTTAGTACCCAGTTGTATAAAATACAAGGCACCAGAAATTGCTGAACTTGTCTTTGCTAAAATCTATAAACTACACGGACTGCCTAAGGCCATTGTCAGTGACCGTGACTCGTACTTTACCAGTATTTTCTGGTCTCACCTGCATAAATTAATCGGCACACAACTCAGGATGTCTAGTTCTTACCATCCTGAGAGTGATGGAGCAACAGAGTGAGCCAACAGAACTGTTGTGCAAATGATAAGACAATGTATTCACCCAACACAGAGAGACTGGGTCTCCAAGCTGCCGGCAATAGAGTTTGCCATCAACACGGCCAGGTCAGTAACAACAGGATACTCACCTTTCTTCCTGAATTATGGCCGAATGCCACGTTCAATGGTGTGGGAAGCAGCACAAAAGACAGAGTACCCAGGGGTACGTGTTTTCGCACAACGGCTGAAAACTGCCATCATGGCAGCACATGATTGCATATTAGCTGCCCAAATCAAACAGACCTGTAATGCCAATCGAAAAAGATCAGTGGCTCCGTTCAAGGAAGGAGAGTTTGCTTATGTGTCAACAGAAAATATGACCTTTCCGAAAGGACTGGCACAAAAACTGATACCAAAGTATGTTGGCCCATATTTGCTATTGGAAGACTTCGGCAATCAATCATTTCAGGTACAACTTCCCTCCCACATGCTTAGCAGAGGAATCAACAACATCTTTCACTCCTCATTATTGAGAATACACAACCCTAACGATGACAGGAGGTTTCCGGGATGGCTGTACTCACAAATCGTGTCTGATAATGACCTGGAGGGCGAAACTGAATGGTCGGCTGACAAGATCTTGAGCCACTCAGGGTCGAAAACAGACTCCATCTTTGAAGTCCTATGGCGTGCTGGCGACAAGACATGGCTCCCCTATGATCAAGTCAGGGACTTACATTTGTTGCCACCCTATCTCAATGCTCAGGGGGTCGCCACTATTGCAGAACTTGGGCCCGGAACTGGCATCCCCCCTACCGATGACCCTCAAGTGTTTTTGGGGTCCCTATTGCTAGGGAATGCACATAAGAACTCTCGACTCAAAACCCATCTCCTATCCATTGTTTCTAGCAACCCTCTTGAGTCGACTCTGCCAGTTCATCACTCATTCTGCCCTACCTTAGAATGTTCTACCTCCAACATGTCCTATCGCCCCAAGAATCATTACCAACCTCATCCTTCTCTCAGCTCACACCCCGATGGATTTGTCCAACTCACTGCCGTCGATCCTAACATTATCATCCACCCGGCCCAACTTAAAAAATTCCTCGAATACAATAACGATGTCCGTCGCCGTAGCGTCTCAGCAGACACCATCGAACCCTGCGGGTATGATCATTTCGCCCGCATCTACAACAAAACCAAGGGGGACAACCCTTGCGAGTTCATTGTTCGCGATCCTGAGACCGGGGTCTTCGACTACAACAGCTTCCCCATCCCCCCATCCCTTTTCAACTTTCCATATGTTAATGCGCGCTATGCTGAACTCCGCACCTTCGGTATCATTCAACCCAACGGCGATATCAATCACGACGCCTGGGCCAGCTTGAAGAATGCCCTTATTCGTCCCCATCGCGAGGCTGTTAGGAACCAAGCTCGTTCGGATTCCTGCCGCGCCGAGAGGGAACTTAAAAAATGCCGCGTCGAGGAAGCACATCCCTATGGCTTAGGCCTCCCCTCCTCCACCGGCAATCCCAGTGATAAGAAGAAGAGACCCCGTAAGGGCAAGGGCGCGTCGACCTCCAGTGACGGCGACAACGATATGCCCATGGATCCCCTTGTCGAACTCTCCGCCCTCGTAGCGTGATAACCCCTCTAAAATCGTCCCCGATCCATCACGAGCGCGCCGTGTGTCATCCTCCAGAGCTTCTACACCTCACGCGATCCCGGGACTCCTAACACATTACTTTTCTAAGATTCAACTTCGTTCATTTCTTCGACTATCCTTTACACCACTATTATTACGTTCTATCGTCGCGACTTATCTTAGGCATCGTTCGCCACTCTCTCGATACCTGGAGGGCGTATGTAACGACAGTGACCGTTAATCGCTGCTTTAGGGAAACTCATTCTTTACCCTTGTGATATTCACCTTCTCTTCTTTACCCGAAACCGGCAGTCGTTATAGCCGTACCGTATAAAAAGCTACCTAGTCTTTGTCGGTAGCTAGCTCTTACCAATACGAGGACTTAACCTAGTTCTGCCGATTGTGCTAAGACTCTATTATCACCCCGTGTGACGACGCCGTGACTTACACGCTGTCCTCACACGGTAGTCCGCCTAATCAGGCAGAGCACGGTCACACGAAGTCAAGAGTCTCGCGATAGAACGGGTTTAAGTCTTATATTCGTAAGAACTGCTCCTACACAATGTATGTAGGGGCTTTTTATATGTGCTGACAGTTGGAATGTAACGGGACGGGACTGAATAGCTACGGAACGTATAGGGTGAAGTTTTACTGAATAAGAGGGAGGATTAGGTCAGGGTGATATAGTCACGGAACCGCTACAGCTCATGTCTTATGTCGTCATACCTCTAGGTACGAATGTCTGGATGCGTATATAAAGAACTGCTGTTCTTCTTGGGTGGAGGCCCTTACTCTAGGACGAAGTTATGTGATTCATGCGTAAGTCCCATCCAGCATGCTGGAGGGTGATGCGTTGGATTTTAGATGAAGGAATGGAAGGGTCGTGTGAGAAATGGCTTAACGTCATAAGGATCTGGAGTGATGAGTTTGAAAGTCGGTATAATGTGGGAAGGGATGAGGATCTAGAGTGACGAGCTGAAGAGAAGATACAACGGATATAAGTGAGGAGTTTAGGCCGTGATCAGTAGGTAAGAGAGTTGCAATTGATAGCTAAAGGGGTGAACGGTGTGGAAGCGCTGTAGACTCCCTGAGTGACTTGAAGATGGGCGGTCGGCGCGAGCAATAGAATATATGCGTAGTTCAGAATAAAAGACACAAGACAGTAAAGCAGACTCCAATGATGAGGCAATGGGTTGACAAGAAGCAAAAGGACCGAGTACTCAGCCAAAGAGTTGATCAGACAACGAGACAACTAGCCAGAGAGATGTCCAATACCGGCCAAAGATTGACGAGACAATGAGACTACGAATCCACAAGACAACGAAACCGTGATGAGGAACGTCTCAAAAACTCCAAGTGACCTACAAGCAACCGTCATAGGCTCGTCATGAAGTATGTACATTTGAAACATTCCGTCTTCATTACTTCATCTTGAGACACATACTCCACACCCTTGTCTCACTTGAAAAGGAGAGTATATAACAATAGAGCTTACTGAGATTTGAGGCATCTTTTGACCACGAATCTCAGGTTTGTAACTACTTATCAATGCTTACGACTACTAAATATATGTATCTTTTGACCCCAAATCTCAGAGTGATAACGTTTGTCCATTATTACACTGTGTAAATAACCATGATGTTGGTGTCAAACCACAAATCAACAAGACGGCAAGACTACAAAACTGCAAGGCGCCCGGTCAGCTGGGACAACCAGTCTATGATGCGCCAGCTGGCGACAAGGTATGAAACAACAAGACGATCAAGACAACAGATGCAAACATTGTCAGACTGACCTCGGCGTTCAAAGTATTTGCAAGCCGGGACAAAGATCCAGAACATACCCTCGTCATATGTTTGTCTTTCCTTTTTCTGTACTTACTCTTCATTTTTTTTCCTTGACCCTGCATCCCCAAATCTCATTACCCGTTATCACCCGCATTACATATATTCACATAGTTACGTGATGCCCACCTCAGACGTGTCTGAGAAACACTCTGAGGTGAGGCTCAACTCGTATACAACACATTGCTTATTACTTACTTTACTTAGTTTCTGTTCCTTTTCTTAGGTGAATAAACATCTTTAGATGTGTCCGAGAAACACTCTGAGTTTCTGTCACGACCCCGCCATCTCCGGACCCCCTACGCTGCCCCAACCCCAGCACACACCTCCCCCACACCCCCCGCACACCTCCAGGGCCACCGACGACCCCACAACGCTGCATCGGCAACACCCACGGCCATCTCCGGACAAACCCCCGGGCATCACCGAACTCTGGCATCTCAGCGGACACATCACCCCAAAGCTTCCCTGTCACTGGGCACATCCAGACCCCCGGCATCCTGGCCATCACATAACATTCCGCAACATTCCTCCCGTGAACCGTCAGCATGTCACCGGGCCACCTGCTTCTGTGGCGTCAACAGATGCCACCACTACGTACCATAACCACCGACCCGCCCGACGCAAGACCACCGCGACCCGCACCAACACGCCCCGACAACTGTCACGACCCTGGGGCCAAGAACCTGCCCTGGGACTTAACCGGAGGACAATCAGGTGCTATGGTCCTGGGCCAGGACCTTGCCGGGTACTTAGCGGAAGGGTAGTACATAAACCATAGGGTAGCATATGAGTCGGGTAGTCTTGATATTAACCATAGTTCTCCGTATTTCCGTATTCTCTGTCTCTGTCTCAATCTTGATCTATTCTCATGCCTCTCTTCTCTCTCTCTCGTCTCATCTCTCATCTCTTGTCTCCGTGCCTCGTGTTTCCATTCCGTGACTCATATCTCTGTTCCGTGTCTCTCCTCTATTTTCCTATCTACTGTTCCGTATCTCTTCCTCTCTATTCCTACTCTCTGTTCCATGTCTCTTCTCGTTCCCCAGTTACTCAACCAATCCACTCCCCATACATTCTGTACCAATCTCCACCCACTCCTGAAACTACCTCTGCCCCCCCAATCAATACTACCCTCCTGCTCCCCATCCCCCCCTCCATTACAAACCCCCCTACCCTCTGAACTTGTGCTCCCCTCCCCAGAGCACTTTCGAACCTTGCACGCGTTGCTACTCGTACCCTGGAGCGTCCGGACTTTGCCCCAGACCACTCGTAGCTGTACCGGAGCTCCCGAGAAGCCCTGGACCTGTACTTGGCCTCCCGAGCTCGCCTAGTAAGGACTTGCCAGTGTAGCTGAGCCCCCATCATCAGCGGGACCTGACAGTTTCTGTTCCTTTTATTAGTCTATTAGGTTATTGGGCCCTCTTTCCATCTAGTCTGTGAGCTGCGATACTTGTCCTGCTATGTCTATCACTGCTGTCACCACCGACTCTCTTCCCTCCAATGTCCCAAAGTTATCATCTGATAGACATCTGCATACAACCTCTTTCTTCAGAGGATCCTGGACTCAGCTGTCATGAAACTTTGTTGCCACAAGACTGTTGCAGATGCTTGGGCTGCCCTCACTAAGGAATGCACCCAGAAGGGTGCGTTTGCTCAAACCCAACTCCATGCTGAGTTCCTTGGGATGAAATGCCCTGACAAGGGCGACGTTTGTGTCTTCCTTGACAGCCTGAGGGTGAAGAAGGAAGAGCTTGCATCAGTGGGTGTTGACATAGATGACATAGATTACCATTCAACTATAATCAGCTCTCTTCCCCCATCACTTGCAACCTATGCCAACTCCCTCCTCACAGCAACAAGGCTTCTTAGCCCTGTTGCTGCTTCACAGCTAGGATCCTCCAACATTGATCCTGAGACTCTTATCATTGTGATATTGGAGGAATACAATCATCAGCATGTGCAGTGTGAGTGGTGTGCTGCTGCCAAGGCAGCTGCAAAGCCTAAGAAGAATGAGGCAATTGCAGTCACCTCTGGTACAGATAAAGGACCATGTAAAGGTCTGACCTGCTGAAAGTGTGGGGGCATGGGACATAAGCAAAAGGACTGTAAGAACAAGAGGAAGGACTCAAAAAGGTGAGTGGGTCTGCAAATGCTGTCAAAACCTTGTTGTCAAGTCCTGCTGATGACAGGGGCTCAGCTTCACTGGCAAGTCCTTACTAGGCAAGCTCAGGAGGCCAAGTACAGGTCCGGGGCTTCTCAGAAGCTCCGGTACAGCTACGAGTGGCCCGGGGTGAGATCCAGATGCTCCCAGGTACAAGTAGTGACGCGCACAAGGTTGAAAGTGCTCTGGGTTGAGGAGCACAAGTTCAGGGGATAGGGGGTTCCTAATGGAGAGAGGAACAGGGAGCGGGAGGGTTGTATTGATTGGGGGATGGAAGTAGGTTTGGAAGTGGGTGGGGATAGGTACGGAACGGATGAGGGATAGATTGGTCAGGAAACTGGGAGATGAGAAGAGATACAGAATGGGAAGTAGAGATAGAGAGGAAGAGATACAGAACAGGAGATAGAGAAATGGAGGAGAAATACAGAACAGAGATACAAGTCACAGAATGGAAATATGAGGCACAGAGACAAGAGATGAGAGACAAGACAAGAGAGAGAAAGAGAGACAGAGGCACAAAACTAGATTGGAACAGAGACAGAGACTATGGAGAACTATGGTGAATATCAAGACTACCTGACTCGTATGCTATCCTATGGTTTATGTACTACCCTTCTCCTAAGTCCCTGGCAGGATTCTAGCCTGGGACCGTAGCATCTGATTGTCCTCTGGCTAAGTCCTGGGACAGGTTTCCAGCCCCAGGGTCATGGCAGTCGTCTGGGCATGCTGGCATGGGCCATGGCTGTCTTGCATGGGTCGGGTTGGCAGTCATGGGGCATGGTAGTGGCACCCGTTGATGCCACAGAAGCAGGTGGCCTGGTGACGTGCTGGCAGTTTGCAGGAGGAATGTTGTGGAATGTTACGTGATGGCCAGTATGCTGGAGGTTCGGATGTATCCGGTGACAGGGAGGCCTCAGGGTGATGTGTTAGCCGAGATGCCAGGGTTTGGTGATGCCCAGGGGTTTGTCCGAAGATGGCTGCAGGTGTTGCCGATGCAGCGTTGTGGGGTCGTTGGTGGCTCCGGAGGTGTAGGGGAGGTGTGGGGGAGGTGTGTGCTGGGGCTGGGGCAGCGTATGAGGATCTGGAGATGGCGGGGTCGTGACACTTGTCCAGTGATGATGAGTTTGCATTTTCTGTTGATGTGGGATCTGTTTGTGATTCCCTGCCTGACCTCCAGAGTGAATCTGCTTCTGACATCTTGTGTATATTTGAATCCAATGGGGGTTACACTGACACTGTGTTGATGGATGATGACTGGTTCTCTGAGATTGACAAGGAGATGGTGACTGATGCCAAAGTTAGTGAGGACTGGAGCCGTATTACAGCTGGTTTGGGTGTCATTGGATGGTATGCCAAGCTCTGGGGAGTCAATCCCAGATGTGCTTGGAGTCACAAACCCTGACCTGTTGAATCCTGCTTGTGTGGAGCTATTGGACAAATGAAGTGAAGATCAGGGAAGTCTTCAAGGATGCCAGTGGCCTCTATTGCCTGTGACACAACACCAGTGAGGCCTCAACAGCTGAGGAAGTCATTAGTCTTGACAAATTTCACCACCATATGGGGTATATCTCACCTGAAGTTGCCCAAAGACTTATCACAAAGAGTTTTGTCACTGGTGTATGCCTTGACACCTCCATGAGAAAGGACTTCTTCTGTGAATCCTGTATCTATGCAAAGGTGACCAGAAAGCCTATTGCAAAGGTTCACCTTGGTGAACATGCCAAGAAATTTGCTGAAGAAATCCACACCAACATTTGGGGCC
Organism: Termitomyces sp. MG145; assembly: GCA_003313055.1. Taxonomy (NCBI): domain Eukaryota; kingdom Fungi; phylum Basidiomycota; class Agaricomycetes; order Agaricales; family Lyophyllaceae; genus Termitomyces; species Termitomyces sp. MG145. The sequence continues at coordinate 6,590 of QGOB01000010.1, read as the reverse complement.
CTGCTCCTGTGCCTACCCTCACTGGTCATCACTACTATGTCAGCTTCATTGATGATAAGAACCACCTCATGCACCTAAACTTTCTTTGTGCAAAGAGTGAGACTCTTGCTGCCCTGAAAGCCTTCTATGCTCACATTGACACTCAACACAATGCCAAGATCAAGGTCCTCTACTCTAATCATGGTAACAAGTACACTGGCAAAGACTTTACTGCATTCCTCAATGAAAAAGGAATCAGGCAGAAGCTCACTGTCCATGACACACTTCAGCACAATGGTGTTGCAGAGTGTTTCAACCACACTCTGCTTGAGAAGGTTTGTGCTCTGCTGCATGCCAGTGGCCTCAAAGGGCATGTCCATGAAGGCTGTTGGCTGGGCATTGATGAGACCAGCAATGGTGTCCATGTGTACTGGCCAGACACCAGGGCCATTAGCATTGAACAAATTGTCTACTTCAATAGAGGAGGGACTCACCAACTGCCTCAAGGGGGAGGATTGGATATTTGAGGAGTGCTCAGCTCTACCCACCACTAACCCTACCTCACCCTAAATCCACCCAGCACCTCTACCACCAAGTCTGCCAATGATGACACCATAATCAACCTGGACAAGCCCCCATAGCCTACACAACAATCATCTCACATTGTCAATCCAAGCCAACATGTTCTTGACCTCATCAGCAGCAAAGGAAGAGTGTCAAACTGCCCCTCTGACCCTATCATCACATGAGGTATTCTCCTGAAACCCATGATTGAGGGGGAGTTAGCCTCAGGATTGATTGGAGAAGGTGAGGCTGACTAGACAATGTTGAGGAAGGCTTGTATCTTGAAGAATATGCCTTTGCAGCAGAAATGGTGGATGTTGAAGGTCTTAAACCAAGGTTGGTGGCAGAAGCAAAGAGAAGGCCTGACTGGAAGCTGTGGGAAAAGGCCATCAAGAATGAGTTAGACTCAATAAAGAAGGCTGAAACCTGGGAGCTCATTGATAAGCCCAACAATGTCAATATTGTAGGTTCAAAATGAGTCTTCAAAGTTAAAAAGGACACAGCCAGAAACATCATTAAGTACAAAGCACGTCTAGTGGCACAAGACTACTCACAAGTTCCGAGTGTCGACTACTTTGACACATTTGCTCCTATTGCTAAGCTTGCATCTATCTGCACAATCCTTGCCATGGCTGCTGTGCTTGATATGGAAATACACCAGATCAACATCAAGAGTGCCTTTTTGAATGGCAAACTCAAGGCCAACAAGGTGGTATTCATGTGCCAGCCACCTGGCTACCATGCCACCAACTCACCTAACAAAGTCTGTTGCCTTGCAAAAACACTCTATGGCCTCAAGTAGAGTGGCTGATGCTGGTATCAATGTCTCATGAAGATTCTTGCCAGACCAAGCTTCAAGCAGTGAGATGTTAATCAAGCCATGTTTATTCAGCATAACAAAACATCACTCATGATCATTGTTGTCCATGTTGACAACTGCACCATCATAGCAACAAGCTTTGCCATGACTGAGGAAGTGAAACATGGCATGAAACAACATGTTGGGATCACTGATTTGGGTGAGATTCACTGGCTGCTCAGCATTGAGATCAAACATGACTGCCACCATCACACCATTTCCCTCTCACAATGCTCATACATTGATTTGGCACTCTGTTACTATGGATTCAAAGACACGAAACCACTCTCCATCCCCATGGATACCCAGATTGGACTCTCTAGCTTGCAGTCTCCTGCTTCCACTGCCAAATTTGCACAAATGTGTGACATTCCCTATCATGAGGCAGTGGGATCCCTAATGTGGGCCTGCCTTGATATGCACCCCAACATTGCATTTGCTGTCACCACACTTTCCTGCTTCACCAAAAATCCAGGCATGCTGCATTGAGAGGTCATTAAGCGAGTCCTCCAATACTTGAAGGGCATGAAGGACCTGTGGCTACAGTATGGTGGCAAGGATAAGAAAGAACTAGTTGGTTATTCAGATGCAGATAGGAGTATGGCTGAGGATAGGCACACTGTCAACAGGTACACATTTATTCTGAACAGTGGTGCAATCTTGTGGAGTTGCAAACACCAGGAACTTGTTTCCCTCTCCACTACCAAAAGCAAGTATATTGGTATGACTCATGCCACAAAGGAGGCTCTCTGGATTTAATCCCTGCTCAAGGAAGTATTCAGAGACCTTGGTGACCCCACAGTCCTCTTCAGCAACAACCAATCAGCAATTGCATTTGCCAAGGATCATCAGTATCACACCTGCACCAAACACATAGACATTCATTATCATTTCATTTGTTATGCCATCAGTGAAGGACACACATCAAACTTGTCTACTGCCCCACTGATGACATGGTTGCTGACACTCTCACTAAACCACTCCAATCTGCAAAAGTGAAACACTTTGCCACCAAGTTCAGCCTTTGTCTGGCTTGAGGGGGAGTGTTAGACCGGTGTTCAAAGTATTTGCAAGCTGGGACAAAGATCCCAAACATACCCTCATCATATGTTTGTCTTTCCTTTTTCTGTACTTCAGTCTTTTGTTTTTGAACCAACCAGAAAACTGCTGCTGCACCAAGGGACCATGTATATCTGCTGATGGTCCTCCTAGTGTCCAGACAATTTGCTCAGTCAGCATCAGTGAAGCTTTGTAAGACAATTGAGGATCCTTTGTTCCCTTGAGGTATTGAATTATGCAAATCCCTGCATTCCAGTGGCCAAACTGGTGCATCACACAGTCAATAATGGCAGTTTGGTACAGTACCACCATCTGGTTAGGTCAATCTCATTCTACCAAAACACACACAGGGTAGTGAGGGTACTGAGGTCAGATACAGTCCAGGCTTCTTGCATTTGTGACTTGAAGCATTTGTCTTTCTCTTTTGAGCTAGCAATGGAGATATATGTCCACATGTGCTACAGCTATCACTATACCTGTCATTGACTTCCTGTAATAAATGCAAGACTCACAAGCCAGTCATGTGAGTACTTATGAGATCATCTTCTTGTTCAGTATCTGATTCTATATTCTCTCTGTCTGCTTCATCCCATATAATCCTTGCACCAACTCACTGATATGACTCTATATCTATATGTCATAAGCCCTGGTTAAAATAAACCATACTATATGCTGAAAACTGTAGGCATAATAGGCAGACAATCCACATAAACTCTGAAAACATGGAAACACTTAAATAATCTATAATTCCAAAAAGCTAATAAAATAACAGAGTATTCTATCAAGGAGTAAAAGGAAAAATAGGGTTTAATTATCGATTATTCAATGCTAGAATGGTGGACATAACAGATAAGCCTCCCAGATGCATCAGATCAAGAAATAATCAAGATCTGACATTCTACTTCATGGAAATAATGAAGGAGATAAATCAGGACATAGAGAGGTCAAAAATAGATGAAAGGGAAGGGGAATATGCTCTAGTAATGTTGGGGAACTTTCTAGAACAAGAGAAAAAGTTTTAGGAATGATCTGACTAGGGAAAAGCTGCATTATGCCACATAAATGATCAAGATGGGAAATGATCTAAGGATAATCTGGAACAAGGGAGGTGGTGTAAGAAAGCTTGTGGAAGGTTTGAATAAGCTCTGGATTCAGGAGGGTACTTGGTATATGACAGAACATATGATATCCTAAGAACTATCTAATACTTTGAAGACAGAAGGGAAAGAACTGGCTCAGGAAAAATCAGGATATCAGACCTCATGAAAACATGAATGATCAGGAAAAAATCTTGAATATGATCAATCTCTAAAGCTATTTCAAATAGCTAGGATCCAGTACTTTGGTTTTCTCTTGAACAGATGAATGTTTTTCATGGAAGGATCAAAACTCCAGAAACTGTTGGATCTGGAACTTGTTAATTGAGATCCAGAACATCAGATCTGATAGAATATGGATGGTTAAGGTCGGATGGATGGAATACAGGCCCCTGACAGGTGTCAACCAATTTTGGGAACTAGTATTTCCTTCATTCCCTTGAGAACATACATATTTAGGAGAAAACATGAGAACTTCAGAAATTGGTGATTCTAGAAGATGTATCTAGCCTTCATAACATCAGAACTCATAGTAATAGGAAGGGAGAAGATGGAGGGAAAGAATATCAAGTCCCACTCATGTCTTTCTACATACTAGACTGATGATATGTCTTTTCAATAAAACAGGAATGTTTCTAAGAGAACTCTGGAACCACTCATAGATCTATTATGTTCTATGCAGAAAGGGGTTACTATTGGTCCTATTCCATTGGAATACAGTGGATATACAGAAAAACTGGCCGATGTTTCAAGAAATAAGCAATACAATACTGAAGTAATAGATTTTCTAGTCACATGTGAATCTGGTCTATGCACTAAGTAGGATAGTATAAATAGGGTACAGATAGGCTAGAATTAACAGGCTATTAGTGGATAAAGGCTTGGTGGTTTCCAGGGAGTGAATCACTTAGGCTGGCTTTCATTAAGAAACCTCTACTTTAGTTTTCAGACTTATAATCAGGAAAGACTTATATTATATAAATACAACCACAGTTGATTTGAACAGTTTAGTGTGATTAACTACCAAGCCCCAGAACTACAGTATTTTGCTTTAGCAAGTACTACATCACACACCTAGTTTTTTTTCTTTTCTGTCTCTTCAAATCTCTCTTGTTGCTCTATATATCTTGTCATATAGTGGGATTCCATGTAGATCTTCATGTCAATCTGTCATTTGTCCCATCCTTATGTTGCTGCAATGTGCAAAAGTATGCACCAATGATTCTATGTGTGCAGTTGGTGATGTGGTTTTATTGTAATCCTATACAAGCAATACTTTCTTTGTAGTGAACCACATTGCTGTATTCATCTCACTAGTTTAACCAACTTGAACCACTCCCACATATATCCAAGCATGGTCACATGACTATGTTTATATTCCCACATACAACTTACTTTTTATTTCTGACTAAAATAGTTAGAGATGCTCAAAAAACTGTCCCAATGAGTGAATATTTTAAAATGGGCATTACTCCATCAGTTTTGATTTAAATTACAGGTGTGATCTGTAGCTACAATGCCATAGTACTTGACATGATTGAACCAGAATTTTAAGTATGTCCAATCTTCCATACTAATGTCATCTTTCAAAAAGTATGAAATATTGGAACAGTTTTTTGACCCACTGTAAAACAACTAAGACACAAAGTTTGAGCCTTCTTACACAATGAACTAACTAGCACACATACATATAGTACAATGTTTTTAATAATAGATTTCAAGGGTTTGATTGGTGGTCTAAAGACTCTTTACTGAGGCATCACTATGATTGGCCCTAAGGTCTCCACATCCTGAGGAGCTGGAGCTGCACTGTCACGACCCGCCATCTCCGGACCTCCATACGCTGCCCCGGCTCCGACACACACCTCCCCCACACCCCCGGTGCACCTCCGGAACTGCCAACAACCTCCCAATGTTGCACCGGCAACACCCGCGGCCATCTCCGAACAGATCCCCGGCCATCACAGAATCCTGGCATCTCGGCCGACACGTCACCCCAAGGCTTCCCTGTCACCGGACACACCCGGACCCCCAGCATCCCGGCCATCACATAACGTTCTGCAACATTCCTCCCACGAACCGCCGGCACGTCACAATGCCACCTGCTTCTGTGGCACCGAGGGGCGCCACCATCACGCAGGACGACCCCGACCTGCCCG
>QGOB01001062.1:0-58403 GCA_003313055.1 Termitomyces sp. MG145 | reverse complement strand
TCAGACTCAAGACGATACTCAACACTTCGGAACTCAGGGAGTCCTTTTTCTGTGCCTGTCTGCAGAAGACGAGATGCCTGGGCGCCAAGAACAATGTGCAGGTTGGGCCGCTGGCGGACATTTGGAGCCAAATACGATGTGGAAGAGCTGCTGCGTCTTGGACCGTTGGTAGTTGTCTGTACCCAGCCTATAATATTGGAATGGTGAGCAGAAGTCTACGAGTTCATCCCCTATATGATATACTGACCAAATCCCAAGCCATTGCCACCATTGATGTCGAGGTTAAACTTGAAGTCTCCTTTAAGTTGGCTTGTGGCGTTAATGATCCGACCATCAATAGGAGTCGGGAACCCCGAGACGCTGACTGAATTTACTCCGGTTGTACTATGGATCTTCAAGTCAACTTGTTCGCTGACATCATGGTGATCAACTGGAGCAGTGAATTTCTCGTTCTTCCTGAAGTATTGTTGCATCTTGTTCCAGCACCATCCTTGATCACCTGAAACCTGAGCGTAACGATCGAAATCATCTTTAGTTCCACGAGTGTAGATGAGACAGTCTGATTAACGTAGATAAGTAAATTTTGCAATGTGCACAAGGTACACGATGTATACTCACTGACAGAGCTCGAGCCTCCTAAAACATGACCACGAGGATATGGAATCGAGCGGCCTCCGAGCCCAGGCTGAGCGACGGTGGTGTAATTCCAATCCCATGGTATGTTTGGCGTATCTTCACAGCCAAGGAACGGAATTTCCAGCTGTAAGACGCCCTCATCACTGCAAAAAAAGCAAGATGTGAGTGAGGTCATTCGCGTATATTCCAAAAGAAAACATACTTTGGGCCGGCTTCGAGAAGCAAAACATTGTAGTAAGGATTTTCTGTCAGCCTGTTGGCTAACACGGCTCCAGCAGTTCCACCTGGATATTATGATCTCAATCAGCCTCGATCGCATCGCACAACTACATGGACCACTTACCCCCAACAACTATGAAGTCAAAATTATTACGATTATTATTGGAGTTGATTGCAGGAGCAGCGAGAGAGAGATGATTGAAGGCAAATGCAAGAACTAGGGTCCTAATTAGACCAAACATAGTAGGAGGCGATGATGTCTAGATGAAGAGGAGGAAAGGAAAGGAGAGAGGTTGATGGCTTTCAATGAGAAGAAACGATCGCTTTTAAACATCCCACAGCTGGTGATGTTTACGAAGGTCTCCATTCTGAGCTTCAGATTGTATACACAGCATGTCTGACCGACCAGTAATCTCTGATTGTGGCTTGCACTCCTCCGATCAGTGATGCGCTCTGTCAAACCGGACACTTTAGGTACGCAATGAAGACTGTTTCGTGGGGTCGCACAAAAGTTGTGTTGAATGTATTGAATGAAGCTCTCGGCATTGTCAGATGAGTATTGCATTGAACGATGGATTAGTGCTGGGGTCTCTTCGAAGAGACAACAACATGCTCGAAAAGCCTTCGAACCGACATCCCAAAAAAGGCAAAGCTCGGCAGCCGAGTATATACGGGTATAGAAAAAAAGGTAATCGTCTCATGCGAGCAAACAAGACACAGTCAAGTTTGAAGGAACAGCTGCCATTGTGGAAGGAATTGGGACAAGTGCCGTATGTCAATGCGACACACGTGAGATCATTACATGGGCAAACCTCGGGGCCATCGCGGTTGCGAGGCTGAGTTTCTGCTCGAACAGACATTGCTAATTTTAGAGAAGTTTTACGTTCTCAAATGTGCAACTTGACTCATTTCAAAGGATGTAAAAAGAGGTTGTTCTTCAAATTAACAACCATCTAGATATAATCAGTCGAAGAGATTGGAACTAAACACTAGTCAACGGGCTTGAAGCAACAATTGGGACAAAGTCACGAGAAATCAAAAATAGTAATGTTTGTTAAGGTTGGGACAAACATCAAAACTCTGAACCTGCCTATCGATATTGAAACGGCTAGAACGGAGAATTCGAACGACAGTTCACCTGCTTTCCGGCAGTTCATCAGGCGATACTTGAATCTCTCTTTGGAAAATAGTGAACCTGAATGAACTGAACAAAGAATTGAGCACCTAATCAGACAATTCATCAATCCATACATAGGCCTTTCAAACGCTTCCTGGCAACCCAAACGACGCAAAGTTTGATTGTTTTCAGTTCAATGTCACTGAATTGTGTGGGGACACGAACGTATCAATGATCTGCTTCCATCCATTCCACGTTTCAGTGGTGGTGACGATCGTTTCCTGGCCAGTTGCCAGGGGAAATGAATGTTAGAAACACGAGACGGATAGGGCGACATTTTGGGCTGTTCTGGGACAATGAAATACGTAGCAGGTCAAAAGCATAGTCCATAGTAATCAAGAACGATAGTACAGGAGATATAAGGCTTATTTGACGATTGAACTAACCCCACGGGCTGAATAGGATGTAATTAGACCAAAAAAAGACGCGAATAAGGAGGTAACCTACATGCTAGATACTCTTTGGCAGAGCTGGCACTCTAGCAGGGAAAGAGTGTCAGGTAAGAATCGAAAAAGATCAACTACCCCTTACCAAACTCTTGATGACATCATACACGCTCTTATCATGATAGCGAAGGCCGGTCGCTGGATCTGTGTACGGGGCTTCAAGTCCAGTTATATCACAATAGTGTTTATGAGGGAGCAGGGATGGAGGTGCTTCGATAGACGTATCTTCAACCCATTATTCGGTGTTTGATTCAACAAGAACAATTATGTAGACAACTCACAAGAAGGGAGATCTTCTTCTCCATCAACATCCATAGCGTTGCCTTCTAACTTCTCCTGCCTCCTCTTTTCGCGTTCCAAACGGTCGCGCTCGCGTTCTTGACTGAGAACGTTTTTCACATTCTTTGCGCGTCGATTGACGTTCTTTGTGTAATTCGGGTTCTTAAACGGCCGTGGATTGTGTAAGTAGGAGAGTTGTGCACCCAAGGACTATTTTGTCGCAAAAATCAAAGGGAGATTCATCAAAAATGGTTGACCACGTCCTTACAGGTGTCAATGGTGTTGCATCCACGTCGAGCGCGACTTTCCTCCTGAATCCGCCTCTAGGTGGCCTTTTACTTACATTTAGCAACGGACGAAGAATCAGAGGAAAGGCCTCACATGACGGTAACGTAGACTGTAGATAATCATGGGCAAGAAGTCAGGCGTCGGTCGACGACCGTAAACGTATTATTGATTGCGCAAGCATTGCCAAATAGTCATTGATCGAAAAAGTTTTGGATATCACGACTATCTGACAAGCCATTCTCGGACTCTGCTCATTTTCCTTTCCGTAAATATGCCTGCTTTGAAGAAAAGACAGGCACCCACACAAACCGGACCTAAACCCAAAAAAGTGCAGCTTGAACAGCCTAATAAAGCTGAGAAAAAGCGGAGTCTGCCTGTAACTGCACCAGCGTCCACTGCAGAGATTTCTGGGGACTCGGATGATGACTTTGATGACTTCGAAGGAGATGAAAACGAATTTCTGGACACGGAGAATGTAGATGAAGAACCTATAGACGGAGATATCCCAGATGCAGCGCCAACCAAGCCTATACAAGAGAAAGATCCAAACGGTACGTCATTCAAGGTTCAACCTATCGACCTATCGATTCTATTTCTACAGCCTCTCGTGAATCGCACAAGGCGCAAAAGGCTCTACACGAGCAGCGGCGCGCTGCGAAGCCCCATTCTTCATTACTTAGCGATGCAAAACGCGTGTGGTCGCTCGCGCGGCAGAAAAATATACCGACGACGGAGCGACAGAAACACGTCCAGGATCTAATGAACGTTATCCGTGGAATGGTCAAGGATATCGTCTTCAAGCATGATGCGAGCCGTATAGTGCAAACTGTGGTGAAGTACGGTCGACAGAAGGAACGAGAGGAGGTTGCACAGGAGCTCACGGGGAAGTATAAGGAGTTGGCTCAGAATAAATATTCAAAAGTATGTCTGGTCCTAGATGTATATATCTTTCGTACGTTTCTAACAGAGTGTGTAGTTCCTGGTAACGAAATTGATTCGATTGTGTCCGGCTCATCGAGCATCCATCTTAATGGAGTTTCAAGGCAATGTTCTTCGTCTCCTCTTACATAGGGAGGCAACAGCCGTGCTGGCAGATGCATTCGAGCTTTATGCCAACGCTTATGAGCGGACGCTTCTTCTTCGTGATTTCTACGGCAAGGAGACGATGCTGTTCACCACGTCCGGGGGTAGTGACGAGGAGAAGGAAAAAGCTAAGAAAGGTCTGAGGGGCGTACTGGAGGGTACGGACCTCGAGAGAAGACGGAGAGTGCTAAATGCTCTCAAGGAAAATCTCGTTACAATGTACGCACACTCCCTTATAGCCCACTCATCCGCCTACTTACCTCTTGCCCAGTTTCAACAACTCTGATAAAGGCGCCGTAACGCACGCAATCGTACACCGTGCCCTCTGGGAATACATGTCTGCCATCAATGACGTTCCTGACGAAACCGAGCGCGATAAACTACGTCGTGATATGTTCGAGACTTGTCAGGAAGTCTTGGCCGAGATGGTCCACACAAAAGACGGCAGTCGCGTTGTTCGGGAGTTTCTTGCATATGGGACCGCCAAAGACCGGAAACAGATTCTCAAGGTGCTCAAGCCACACATAGAGCGTATGTGTCTTGATGATGAGGCGCAAATGGTGTTATTCACGGCCCTCGATATCATTGAGTAAGTCATCATGTCCTTTTCCTCATTTTTACGATTTTATAATGTGGTTCCCCAGCGACACCAAACTCGTCTCGAAGTCTCTCATTGCAGAAATGACCGGCGCAGCGACAAAACTCCTCGTTTCACCTCAAGGTCGCCGTGCCTTGTTTTACCTCCTCGTACCACGTACAAGACGGCATTTCACGCCCGTGCAGATTGCATCACTTGGCGAGACAGATGAGATACGGTCTCGGACAAGTAAGAAAGCACCCGAGGCACGCGAGGAGGAGATCCGCAAGTACGCAAGCGAGGCTCTCTTATTATGGTTGGAGCAGAACACGGCAAGTATTATAAAAGAACCTGGAGGCAGCCTTGTGGCAGCAGAGATCATGCTCTTTGCCGATGGAGGTACGTCTCTTCCTTCTAGTAATCCTGAGGATATCCTGATTCGCGTCCAGACAAGACACGTGCATCCCAATCCCTTCTTCGTGCCATCTCCACCTCCTACCCGTCCGCCGATGCATCGTCCCCACACCCAATCGACCTCCCACACACCTCGCGACTCTACAAAACCCTTTTCCAGGGCGGACACTTTAACCATACGACCAAGTCCGTCGATCTTGTATCGAACTGGGATACTGGTTTATTCGCCGAAGAGTTCGTGAAGATTGTAGGGAAAGATGTTGCGCTGGGTATGTGTACTTTGGGTGAAGGGAATGGAGCGTTCGTCGTGGCGGAGATGTGTGAGGCGTTGATCAGAGATGAAAAGAAAGGAGAAGTTAGGAGAGAGGTGAAGAGGTGGTTTGATGATCGAGTTAGTGAGGTGGTTGAACATGGGCAGGCGAAAGGGAGAAAGGTGTTGTTGGACAAGATAGCTTCATTGTGATCAATGCTAAGTAGATTCTTTTGGTGCCCTGACTCTACTCATAGTGAGATTCATAATCAATCTCGTTTGTCTGTGAATTCACAACCTATTAACAGAGCACTTAAGAAGCTACGTATTATTGCCCATGAGTGTCTTCGAATGCAAGTAGGAACAAAAAAGTTGTAGTGATACTCCTTATTTCGGATACGGGGAATCGAACCCCGAGCTGCCGCGCCGCTTAAAGAACACTTTTTCATGAAAGGCGGCAATGTTAGCCGTTACACCATATCCGATGTTTAAAAATGTAGAATGAATGTCGTTATAATACTGCTTACGTCTGGTTGTAAATAGTCCTTGGAATGGATGATTCTGTGCATCATCCGTGAAGATTCAAGCACTCATGTATTTCGGAATACACGATGAAATTGGTACTTGAGTAGGTACTGCAAAAAATCTGTTTGACTGAAGGGGAGGGCGAGTACCCCAGAATAGGTTCAGTGCCCCGTGCAGTGCCAAGTGTAAAATTTCACGGGGGTATTCCAGAGAGGGTGAAAATGGATACAGCAATGGAGCCCTTTCATTTTATCTCCAGGCGTGCGATTGATTCAGCAGCTCAAAACTCATTCGCTCAGATATCGTCATGTCAATCACGCCATCCGAGCCCCTTGCCTTGTTCCTCCTGCCCGTAGATAAGTGTCGAGAAGAAGATACAATCGACCTGGTCAGAGAGCACCGCTTCACAATACGAAGGGGGCAGGACACTTCATGTATGGATACCGTACACGCATTGAGGAATATTGCTCTAAGAACAAAGTGTTCCATGTTTGACGATCGATAGTCCTTTTGAGCAGCTTCCAAAGTATGAAAAGATGACGAACGAGAAGGTGGTTGGATGGTCGACCTTCCGTTATAAGCTCCATAAGTCCTTTCAATGGCTTTCAAAGTACAACGCCAGGGCAAATTACTGATGATAGGAAATGCAGAAACGCGATGACATAAACATAAGTACTGCCGAACCTCATGTCAACGATATCATATACATCAAAGAAACCACACACACACACACGCACCTTTTAATACACTGAACACCACACCACACATCACGCAGGAATCATAATCTCGCCCCACGTCCTCACAGCCAAAATACCCCCAAAGAACATCGTAACACCAACGAGAAGGTTGATGTTTCCCGCCAGCTTTTCAGGCGCGAAGATTTCGGTCTGGATAAACCTGGAGGTGTTCAGGTTCGAGCTCGGGCTTATTGATGATTATGTAGTATCGTACCTCGAGAAAGCAGACTGGTCTTCGTCGTGACCACTGCCGCCGACTGTGCGTCGTTGGGATGGATGAGGCATGTACGATGGGACGGAAGTGGGTGCGGAACGACGGGCCATTGTTACAGTCTGAGTGGATAAAACCAAAGGTGACGTCCTTTCCCAAAGTTTTACTTTTTCTCCACGATTCGTGGTTCGGGTTAGGGTTACCTATTCAATCACGTGCACCAACCCAGCCCTGTCCCCTTTGGACTCTTTTCTCCATATATACTCATGCATTCTGTGTGTATAAAATGATATATCAAATATCACAACCGAGCCCATCGCCCCATGTCGCTGTCGACGACCGCGGTAGCAGCAGGCAGTCTCAGCCTCCTCTTATTCCACTGGTTATTCATCAAATCTAAAGGAGGAGCACCGCTTCCACCAGGTCCGCGCGGGCTGCCGATTATCGGCGTAAGTCCATACCAACTTTAACTTTCTTTTTTTTCCTGACGAGCCGCGCGCGATGAATTCAGAATGTAGTCGATATGCCTAGTTCAAAAGAATGGGTGAAGTTCGCGGAGTGGGGTCGGAAATGGGGTGCGCTGGGTCGTTGATCATACAGACCTCCAGGGAATTGACTTGACCTACCTTTTTCTTTTCTATGTTGGCTGCTAATTATCCCAAGGTGGACTCATATCGCTCACCATCTTCAACCGCACCATGATCCTCATCAACTCCGCCTCGATCATGTCCGAGCTCGACAAGCGGGGGTCCGTGTACTCTGATCGACCGAGGCTCGAGATGGGCGGAGAACTGATGGGGTACAGTGATACGCTTGTGCTCACGCCGTACGGGGCGCGGTTTCGGACGTTCCGGAAACACTTTGCGAGGCATCTCGGTGCTGGTGGTGCTGGTGGTGGGGTGGAGCGCCATTATGCGGTGATTGAGCACGAAACGAGAAAGTTTGTAAAGAGGACCTTGGCGAATGTACATTCGGATGAGTTGAATAGTAATCTTCGAAAGTGAGTACCGACGGTGGTCTTATTCAATCTCCTTAGCATTGTCTTATTATAACCACAAAGACTGACCGGGGGAATTATAATGCAACTGACGTACGGGTACGAAGTCCAAGACGGGAAAGACCCCTTCGTCACGCTTATCGAACGCGCCAACGACAATTTCAGCGCAGCGACTGTCCCAGGCGCGTTCCTAGTCGATTTCTTCCCTGCGTTGAAGTATATCCCCGAATGGGTGCCCGGGATGGGGTTCCTTGCTCTCGCGCGTGAGTGGGCAAAGGCGACGAAGGATATGATTGAGGTGCCATTTAATTATACCAAGCAGCAGATGGTAAGTCGCCCTCCGAATCCATACATTTTCGATTGAAGGTGAGCTGTAGCCTCATAGGCTGCGGGCGTTGCGTGTCCCTCGTTCGTTTCAGAGAGTCTCGAGAATGAGAGATCGATGACTGACGAGGAGATTCTCGATGTCAAGCTTGCTGCGAGCTCTATGTACGGAGGTAAGTACGCCACGCGCCTCGGTCAATTTCTACACTACTCATCTCGTCTCGAGGTGGGGCCGATACGACTGTATCAGCCGAGTACGCTTTTTTCTTGGCCATGGTCCTCTTTCCAGGTATGTATTCATTCCGACTCATCCTCATCCTAGTTCGCCCGAGTCTGATCGAGAGCATAGATGTGCAGAAGAAGGCGCAAGCGGAGATCGATGCGGTCATAGGCAACGAGCGTCTTCCTACCCTCGCAGATCGCCCGCATCTGCCCTATGTCAACGCGGTCGTTACAGAGGTATTGCGGTGGAACAGCGTTGCGCCCACAGGTACGATCGACGCATGGTGCTAGCGTCTTTTATTGATCCCAATTCGAGGTGTCCCGCATACTGCGATGGAGGACGGGATCATCGATGGATACTTGATTCCTAAAGGTTCCATCATTATCGCTAACCTCTGGTACGTGCGCCCTCATTGACTCTATCAATTAGAATTGACAACGAACGTTGGTATATAGGAACATGCTACATGATCCCGAGATGTATCCGGATCCTTTCGAGTTCCAGCCCGAGCGGCATATCGCGACAGCAGAGAAGCCTGCGCAGCGGGATCCGAGGACGGTGTGTTTCGGATACGGACGTCGGATATGTCCTGGGATGTATTTGGCGCAGGCGTCGCTGTTTTCGGTCGTGGCTGCGTCGCTTGCGGTCTTCGATATAGGAAAGGCCGTTGTGGATGGTGTAGAGGTCACACCTGTTCATGAGAATACGTCAGGGATTATTAGGTGGGTCATTCGTCATCATACGCTGTGGGAAAGGTATTGATTGATTGGTGGGTTGGGTGATTGTGGAATAGTTTCCCTGAACCTTTTGAGTGCACTATCACACCTCGATCACAGAAAGCAGTCTCGCTTGTTGGTGACGAACACTTGTGAGAAGGCGATATTATGGGGTTTTTGTCTGTCTATGTGCATGTTGTTCTTCACACAATATTACTGCATGCAATCAGTTTATATGATGAGCTGTCGGCTGACACTTGAAATTTGTATTCGTGCTCGAATTTGTCTTGCTTCTCCGTTCCACCGGGTGAGGAGTGAAACCAGTTTGCCACATCTTGCTGTTGTCTTGTTATCTTTTAGGGTTTTTTGGTGGCGATATTTCAAGAAGCTGGATCTATTTTTCCAGCCGAGCACAAAGTCCTTAAAAAGCATCTGGGTTACTTGTGAGATGGGATCCAGTTGAAGCCTGGCTTGAACTAATCCCTGTGGGGTTTATACATTCCATATTCAGACATAAATGTATTAAATTTAATGGTAATAACATAGCTGGCAATGAAAGATACATTCATCATCCTGGCATGCAGACAAACACTGCTGGGCACTGAATCCTCTGCAGTTGTAGCTAGGACAGTTGGAATGATCCCTCAGTGTACAAGCTGGCAGTATGGGCAGTACTTGAGTATCCCTGTGCATAAACAAAGTTACACTATCCTACCATGTTGACATAATGGGCAGCTTGATAGACAATTCCCTATCATGAAGCTTAGAAGCATCTGCTATTTGTAAAACCTGAAACTCAGAAGGAGGAAGTGATGGTAGGTGATGCCTGTGGCAGTCTGCACAATGGGGGTGCTCCTTGCATTATCAGTCAGAAATGGAGGGCACTCCAGGAATGAGGATACAGATCACTAAGCTGAAAGTTCAGACTTGTAGATCTCTGAGTAGGAGATATGATTGAAGGTGGAGAAATCAGGATTGGGGTCACATTTCAGTGCCAAAGCCAGGAACTGGCTAGGGTTGTGGGTTGGACCTCCAGGTATCTGTAGCCTGCTTAGCTGGGATGCTGTGCCTTGGGCACAGGGCACTCCCTTGCTAAGATTAGCAATGAACAGCATTGAAACACAATTGGAGAACCCTACTAGTCTTGGCAGGCATGTGGGACCACTTCCACAGAGAAAGATTTGTGATTGAGGGTGTCTCATACCCTGAATCCAGCCAAGAAATAACAGCATATAGCTGTGCACTTTTGGTGGTATGCAAAAGCCTAGAACTAGAGTACCCAACACTCAGGCTGCTAATGTATTCCAACATCCTACAATATACATCCCAGAATTACAATTTAAGTACTAAGTAGATAGAGAGTTTAATCCAAGTTTTGACTACTCCAATTATTGACATCTTCTGCATGAAAGGGGGTCTTTGTCTATCAGTGTTTAGGTAGCTTCTGTGTGATTTTGAGATTTCTGCATAGTGCTGCACCATTGTACTAAGGTGTCTGCCAGGATTTCTTCTTTGGTTTGGTTGTGTGCATTATTGCCTGTGTGGCTTTGGGATGTCTGTGTGACTCCTGCCTTTGGTTGTCTGTGTGACTCCTGCTCTGGTGCAACTTCCACCAAGCAGCTGTGTATGCTTACCCATCCCTGCTCCACAAGAATAACCCCTCACTTTGACATCCCATTGTATTTGCACTCCAACAAATAGAATTCTGTTTGTCAATTCTCTAAATTGAGCCAAAGCAGATATTTCTCAATATCTTTTTCCTTGAACTTAGAACTAAGCATTGTCAAGAGTGAGGAGAGTGATATTGACTGAATTGAGAGACCCATTTGCACTAGTACCAGTTTCCTGAGTTCTAGTATGAAACTCACATCAGAATTTCCCACAAAGTTTGTCAACATTCTATTCACTTTTAGGTGTGTTCCTATCCAGAAGTTGGTCAGCCAGCAAGGCCCAGAAAGGCAGTCTCTGTCCACAATTTAGGTAGGACTTGAGCCACATAACTTCAATTGCTTTGTTTCTTGTTTTAATGTTGACCAAAGCCCTCCCACCCTTTGAGATTGGCTTGTACATTGTTTGCTCCTGGACAGTGGAGGCCTTCCCTGCCCATACATATTTTACTGCATGTCTAGACAACAGTTTTTCCACAAGAGGTGGCATACCTTGCACTTGTGTAAGGTATTGTGTCATACCAGCTATGACCATCTGCACTATCAAGCATCTTCCTTTCATGGTTGGGTTACTTTTTTCCCATACTCTCAGACTCTTATCAATTTTCTCTATTGTGTTAGACCATGGAGCTCCCATGTTAATTTGGTTGCTAAACCAGGCCTCTAGATTTCTCACTGTCATGTTCATCCTGTGCTATGTTGATATACTCAGGAATATGTTTGTGCTGTTCCTTAGCCCTTTGGTTCCTTATTATGTTTTGTTAAAAGGTGGGAAGCCCCAGCAGTATAATCTTAGTTTTTAAGGTGTTGAATTTTGAATTTTGCCCTAGAAGCAAGGCACCAGTCATCTAAGATCATTTGTAAGTCTTCAAGAGAGGAATGTGGTTGTATCATCCACAAAGAGGTTTGCAAATAACTTTTCCTTCTTGCCTGGATCTCAAAGCCTTTCAGATTAGAGTTGCATAACATTTCCATGAGGGCTTTGATAGCAAGGTCAAAAAAAAGGCAAGAGAGAGGGTTTTCCTGCCTTACCCCCTTAGTAACTCTCCACTTGAAGCTGAGAAAACCACTTATCATTATGCATGAGTCTGCTTGAGAGTAGAGGGATTTGACTAGGTTTACAAACACTTTGGTAGGATTCTAAAGTTTTTGAGGGTTCTCCACAGATAGTCATGTTCTATTTTATTTTTATGCTTTTTCTTGGTCAAAGACAACTATCATGCCATTCTGCTCTGTTGCTTTGGCATATTGGATTACCATTCTGATAAGTCTAGTCTGATCTGAGATCCAGAAAGTATTAAATCTTGGATTACTTTAGCCAAGCAGGTTGCTATTTATTTAGTAAGTAGCTTGTAGCCTGTGTTCAGACATGTGATTGGCCTATAGTTTGCAATGTCAGTCTTCTCATTCTTCTTATAAAAGAGGGCACATCTACCCTTCTGTGAAAGTTGAGTTCTCAAGTATACCATGGTCTTGTATGTCCATGAATGTAATTCTAAGTAGTTCAAGGATATTGAACACTGAATTATTCCTTTCCTTCCTCTTATCATCTCTATGTTTGTCATGGAAGGATTTCCAGAAGTCATATGTTAGCCTATCAAGTCCAGATGCAGAACTGTTTTTAGAGAGTTTGAGAGTTTCTTCTACTTTATTGATTGATATCTCCTCTCAGTGCCTCTCTTTGGATAGGAGAGGTAGACATCAATATAGCATTCATTACTCTACACATCTTTTCTTCTCTGAGATTGGCAGGGAGAGTCTGAGAACAGTTTTTCAGGGAGTCATGATAATTCTGGGCTATTTCTGCCATGTTCTTAGAGTCTGTTTCATACTTTGGTACACTCTGGTGGCATCCTTCCAGGTCCTTTAACTGATTCTGCACCTCTAAAGTGATCTTTACTCTATGTTCCTCACTAAGTGAAGGATTTGACTGCAGTCTGTCAAGGGTGTCTTCCAAACTTCTTTTTTATTTTAAGAATCTTAATCTCTTTCCTTGGCTATTTCCAGCACTCTTAACTTCCACTTTTGGTATATGGCCTGCAGGTTGTTCAAAATTGTCCTATTATTGCTGGGTCTTGCTGCCTTATCCAGGACTTCCTTGCTAGATGCTATGACAAAGGCTTCTAATTTGACATCCCTCAGGAAGTGTTACTTAATTGTCCATCTTCCTCTGCCAACTTGGGGGGCATTTGGGTGAACTAGTTGGACCACTGCCATGTGGTGGTTGGTTTTTGGGGCCCTAATATGACAAATTTCCTACTCCCTTGCAAATGCCATAAATTCATTGGAGACATATATTCTTGACATTGCTTGCATAGGGTCCTGTGTATATGTGTTGGCTTCTAAGGTTAGCAAGGTCCTTCTCTACCTATCTAACTTGCAAGTGTTGTTTTATTAAGCACTCTGATTGCAGATTGCAGGTCTTCTCTCATAAGGATTTTAGTAATTGCATTTTCAACCATGTTCAAGTCACCAGCTACCAAGTCCACTCTAATTTGGAGTCTGTCCATAAAATAGTGATCTAGATCCATCCAGAATTTACATTATCTACAGCATCACCTTGCAACAAGTTTAGCATGTAGATTGCCAGTGCTGTGATTGACTCTCTCCTATACTAGTTTGTAAACATTGGGATTGCTCTTCCTAGGATGATTTCAATTGCTTCTGCCCTGGCAGTATCAATAATATCATAGTTTAGCACTATGGCAACACCTCTTTTCCCTGCAGGTTTTGTTGGGTCAGTGAAGTTGAATATTTTGAGCCTTCTTCCAAAAGTCTTTCTAAGCCTCTGTGTCCTTCATCATTCAAGTGGAATTCCTAAACCATCAGGATTCCTATCTTCTTGTCAGCACAAGTTGGTTTATATGGAGCTATTTGGACTCTAAAAGCAGGGCTCTGGCAGATCTGTATAATATTTAGTGTAGCTATCCTTACTGCAGCCTTGGTGTTTTTCTTAGAGATTTGAATGACTTTTCTTCTTTCTCTTCTATTCAGGTTGTTACATTCAGGTGTCAGTTTGTCTTTTCAAAAGATTCTTGTATGTTTCTGCTGAGATTGAGGTTCCCAAGCTCCTGACACATTGTGTGTTCAAGACCCTCTAGGGAGTTCCTGGAGTTCCAGGCCCACCCACCATTCTCACTGACAGAGGAATCCAGGGATGGAGAAGTGGCCACCTCTACTTATCTTCCTCCACTAAGCAAGTCAACTGCCAAGCCAGTAAAAAAATACTATGTGATTTTATTATATAGTTATTAACAGTTGATAAGACTTAACAAGAGGCCAACCATGTGCTCTTAAAGTGAACACATTTCCTAAGTGTTCAGGAAACATTGCTTTGGGTCCTATAGTGGTATTTGTGGGTTTTGCCATCCACAGGACTGTCAGCTTAAGCAGGGCTGCTGCATGGCACCTTCCTCTAATTTTTTTAGACTGCCATTTGAGACTTAGGGGTTCAGACTTACTTGTACCATGTACAGCCAATATATTTCAGTTTTCTTCCCATGGGTTCATTTTGGAGGATCGATGTCTCACTCAATATCACCTGGTAGTGCACATAAAGTTAGATTTATAAGTTGAAGACAATGTAGTAGCTATGTTTCCTCCTACTCAAGCTCAGAAAGCCCTTTCTCTTCTCTTATTCTGGGGCCTGCCATGGTACCAGCCAAGAATGTATGGAAATTGACAAGTTGCCTGTGTCATGATTGATGGACTCATAATTGATGCAGAGTAAGGTGTTCTTGTTGCATAGTGGAATGCCAAAGCTGGCCATGGCTGTTGGAAATTTGCATGTCCTCATGATTTTAATGAGCTTGATGTGGTACTCATTTTTAAGGCTTGTGTGTTGAAGGTTGAAGGTACACATTCCATTCAAAAAAGTTTCCACTATTTGCCCTGCTCTTTTTGGCTTCAATGAATTTGATAACAATGTTCTGGATAGTCTTGGTCATGCCCTTTCCATTTGGCAATGAGAACATGTCTTTAAGATGTGAGATGATTTCTTGGAACTTGCTGAGGAAACTCAAAATCAGGTCAATGGCTAGGAGGGAGCATATCCTCAGTAGTGTGATAGGTGAGCCTATAAATAGTCAAGACAAAAGAAGGTCTTGGATTGTCAAAGAGCAGAAGGATCAGGGTGATTTCTTCTGTTAATATCACTTTCAATTCAAGGACACAAGGTAGTCAGCCTGCTCTTCACTGAGACCTAAGATGAGCATGTAGTAGGGGAGAGGAAATCTGTCACATTCCATTGGCAAGTCCTGTATTGGGAACAACACTCCAAGGTTCACATCTTTCTTAACTTGAATCATGTTTTTAATGAGATTGCATGTTTTGTTGACAGTTGCAAGGCTGTTAGGTTTGTATTTTACTTGGAACTGGAAAGCTCAGGGTTTCAATGTGCTCACTTCATTCCATGCTTTATGGCCTAGGACTCCTTAACATTCACTCAGGGGTTTGATACCATGTGGATGTCTGGCCAACCCCTGTTGGAAGTGGCAGGACAGTGGATAACCCCAGTGTCATGCATGGATTGGTTTACAGAGGGGGTGGCTGGTGCCATCTCATTAACTTGTATTTCAGTTCCATTCACAAGGGAATTGGCCTCTGGCTCACAGGAATGCAGAGAGCTGGGGAGAACAGGTGGTATTGCCTGTAATCTTGGAAGTGTTGGGGAGGGGACATAGCCATAGAGCCTTCTTAGGTAAGTTCCACCTCACTACAATGTGGGTTGATGTCACTTAGAAGGACATCCCATTCTGTGTCCAAGGTAAGGGTTAAAGGGGTCATCCTCATTTGCAAGTGCAGTTTCTGTCTCTCAGAGGTGTTTGTTCCCTTGGTGAATGGCTCAGCTATGCTCTTCAGGACAGGGAAATTGGACAGATTGGACATAGTCAATTGCATGAGAGAGTTGCCATTTACAGTGGCTCAAAAAAGTGTCCCAATATTTCATAGTTTTTGAAAGATGACATTGGCATGAAAGTTTGGAAAGACCTAATATTTTGATTAAATTATGTCAAGTACTATGTCATTGTAGCTACAGATCACACTTAGTATTATGTAATTGAATCAAAACTGATAGAGTAATGGCCATTTTAAAAGATCCACTCATTGGGACACTTTTTTGAGCATGTCTAATTTTGGTATCTAGTACTTTGTATGTCCTCCATTTGCATCAATAACTGCTTGAATCCTTCTAGGCATGCTTTCTATCAGTCTTTGGCATATTTCTGGTAGTATTTCATTCCACTCCTTTGCAACTCTCTCTCACAATTCATGCACACTATGAGGTGTTTCATACTGCCTAAGCTGCTCCTTGAGGTACTCTCAGAGGTGTTCAATAGGGTTAATATCAGAGAAATAGGCTGGCCATCAGAGGACATTGAAGTTATTGTCTTAAAACCACTTGGTTGGCCCTCTTGGAGTTGTGTTTGAGGTCATTGTTCTGTTAAAAGTAGCAGGCACCCTCCTCCATCTCCAACTTCTCAAAGCTCTCCTTTACTCCATCATTTAAAATTTCACAGTACTGCTCTGCATTCATGATTCTCACCACCTCTACTAGGTTTTCTACCCCATTCCAATCTATAAAGCCCCATATTATGAGATTATTCCCTCCTCTATGCTTCACAGTAGGTGTAGTTGTTCAGTCTGCCTCTTGTAGCTTCTACACATACTGCCTCCCATCTGACCCAGTCATGTGATCTTTGTCTCATCTGTCCAAAACATCCTTTTCCAGTTCTCCACAATCCAGTTCTGATGCTCTTAAGCCCATTTAAGTTGTAGTTGTCAATGTCTAGCTTTGAGCATAGGAATTTTCCTCTTCATAGCAGACTGATACTCCATCTCCTTTAGCACATTCTGGAAAGTCTGAGGAGAGACAGGGTTGGAAATGATGTTGTTGATAAAACTGGTGGCCTGGACAGTTGTATCAAGTCTCCCAGTTGAAATTTGTCAAACAATAGCCTGTTTATCACATGGAATAAGCTTAGCAGGGCAGCCTTTAGGATGGTTTTCCTTGTCCACCTCCAACTCTCTACTAATCCTCCCAACAGTAGACTTTCTTAGACTAGTTTTAGCCTCAATCTGACACAGATAATACCCTTCAGCAAGAAGAGAAGAAACAGTAGAGCATTGTGCAGGAGGTAGCTTTTATGATGGTGGTTGAAGGTCAAAATGTGGTTCAACTAATTTGGACCACTTCCAAATATATCTAAACATGGTCACATGACTCTGTTTATATTCCCACTTGCAACTTACCCTTTATTTCTGACTAAAATAAGGATAAACCTGCAAAATTAGAGATGCTCAAAAAAGTGTCCCAATGAGTGGATATTTTAAAATGGTCATTACTCCATCAATTTTGCTTAAAATTACATAATCTTAAGTGTGATCTATAACTACAATGCCCTAGTATTTTACATGATTTAATTGAGATTTTATCAATACTTCATGCCAATGTCATCTTTCAAAAACCTATGAAACATTGGGACACTTTTTTAAGCCACCATAGTCTTCATGGGTTGTTTGCTTGGAAGAGTAGGTTGGCCTTGTGTGTAGGGAGTATTTTTCCACTCTTGTCTATTGATACTGAGGTGGTAACTTCCTTTCAGAGGAAGCCACCAGACAGGCATATTGATGACTGCATTGGTGGGACTACAGATGAGGTGTGTCTTTTAGGAGTTCATTTCTTCATTAGGCTGAGGGAGTGGGGTCTCTTGGTGAGTTCTGTGGAGGTTCTATTGCCACTAGATTGAGAGAAGGAGGACTGGAGGAATGCATTAAACCTTTCTACCAGTTGAGTGCTGTTTCCTATCTTGGTTTGCATGGTCCTACTGAGTGTAGGTGGTGTTTTGTGCTCTTCCATGGTTAAAGGTGACAGTTGGGAGCTGCTAGACAGTGTAAGTGGCTCTGTTGGAGTGCTTTCTGGTGGTTGGAGCATGGGGAAGGTAGCCAGGGGGGTTTAACCTAGTTGCTTGATGTTCCAATGAACTTCCTTTGTTTAAGGGCAAGCAAGCAAGTAGCAGCAATTAAAGGGGAGTCTGAGGCAGGATTGATGGACCATATGCAACATGGACCTAGGTCCCTCAGGTAGGAGACATGACAGAGTAGCATGTTGTCTGAGCACTGGTTGGTGGATAGTGTGCCCAGTAGGAGTGACCTATGCTTACTTTCCTACTTTTTTTGGTTGGCTAACCATGGCTGGTGATGTGGCAGCACACAATGCCTCCATAAACCCATGTTTGGATGCATAGCCATCCCTAGAACTTGCAGTTGGAGGATAGTAGGAGGGGCTTACCCTTAAAAAATCTCCTGGGGGCTCATAATGGCTTTTTAGGCCTTCCTTCTGGGGGAAATTAGCTTACTGGCCCATAGCTGTGTCCATTTCTGGTGGAGCATGTGGTGGTTTTGGTTCAAGGAGCCTCAAGTGAATGGAATAATTGTGCGCCCCTATATCTGCTACCAACTGTAGATAGTGGTGATCATGTATACGTATCTGTAAAGCTTACATTCAGTCTCATCCATCAACCCCCTTCTCTCCCAGAGTATTGTTGTCAGTGGTCACATTGTTGTTATCCACTGGATCCATTTGACTTGGAATAATATGTTGAGTAGGCATCCAGATTTGACAGAGTCCTATTTCTTACCCTAAAAACACTAGCTAGAAGTCCATCCCCTAGACAGCCTTCTACTAGTATTCCTGAAAAAAATAGAAATGGAGGATTACCTCCACTGTTTCAGCCCATATACACCAGGGGAAAAAACAGTAGACAAAGGATAACAATACAGTAGCTATACATTACTTGGTCTCATGTGAAACTAGTGTGTGCACTATTAGAGTAGTATTAATAGGGTACAGTTAGGATAGGGTTGAACAAGCAATTAGTGGGCAAAGGTTCAGTGGTTGCCAGAGAGTGAATCACTTTAGGCTGGCATTCCATTGAGAAAGAACTTCTAAAGTTTGAAAGCAACCTACTACCTTCAATACATATATCTTAAAGGTGTTATTATGTGTTGAGTGGCCCTGAACTTAGCTAGTCTTGCACTGAGCAAGTACTACATTATGTCCCCATTTCAAGAATTCCTGCAGAACAAACATTTGTTCTTGATCCATAACTCCTCTACAGTGGCAAGCCATTAAGTGGTAGCACACATTGATGACCCATTCTTTCAGTTGAGAAAACCTATAGCTGTAGTTCAGACTCTTCCCATGTTAATTTACAATGGTCTCCATTATCCTTGCTATTTAGTGATTCCTCATTTCTCTCACTTCCTTAACCAGGACCGCATCCTGGCCCTCTATGTCCATCTCTTCCTCAATTGTTGTCCCTATTATGCCTCTGCAAATGTATGTCCCTACTGCTACTATCACATTCTCCTGGATCTTACCCAGTATTCTCTTGCCTGTGTATGTATTGCAATTGTATGTCGTCAATGAGTGTTACTTCATGCACACTTTTTAAATACAATTCCCTTATTATCCACCAGTGGCTCCCCAGATTCTCTGAGGTTCTGGTTCCTCATTTGCTAGTAACTTATGTGCCTAGCCGATGTTATGGCCATGGGAATACATTGACTGACTGCATTGATGTTGAGTCTGTCCGACTGGCCTGTTCTGGCCTGTTCTGGCCATATAGTTCACTTACAGCTGAAGACTAGTTCTTCTTCGATGTCTGGCTGACTATCTGCAGCTCTGAAGTTTGTTCTGACCTCTACTGCAGTGTATGCTCTCTCTAGCACTATGTTAGTTGAGGTCTTGACTATGAAATCAGCTGGAATGGCGTATCCGTAAAGCTTACGTTCAGTCTCATCCATCAACCTCCTTCTCTCCCAGGGTATTGTTGTCGGTGGTCACATTGTTGTTATCCACAACCAGGCTCTGAAATGGATTCATCTCATCATTTCAGGTCTTCAATTTGTCCTTGCTCTCGATAACAGGCCTAAAGGAGAACATACGGCGTATACGGTCACATTATGGTACGCTACTGCTTTCTTGTACTAAGCCGCTGCCACTGATCCTCGATTGAAGGATATACGCCTTCCTCTCAGCCTATCTCCTTACCTGCTCTTTGTGGCTTACGGGCTTTTCCTTCAAAGCCATTACTGAACGTTTCGCCCAGGAAAATGGATTCATTAAGATCTTCCTTCAGCCTTTTCCGAGCCCGTTGATGGCAGCTATGACCGCAACATTCGATATCTACTTCATTACCTCTACCCTCGTCGTGCGTCCTTCTTCGATAGCGTATCTCATTCCAAGTCAATAGCTTGTTCTCAGTTCGATCCTGCGCACATGTTCCACTCTTCGCCCAAATACCTCCTATTGGCGCCCAACATACTTAATGTCTATGCATTCTGTAACTTACATGACGTCTCGTGGGGTACTAAGGGCTTGGAGACGAAAACGAGGCGCTTCCGTCGATCGAGTCCCAGACTACTGCTGAGCTGCGGTTGTCGAAGATATGATGAACACCCACGAGGATATCGGCGCCGCCTTTCAAGAAATTGTGACGCGTGCCCTGAGGAAGAATGAGACGAGGGACACGCGCGAGAAGCCTATTTTGGGCGATAAGAACAAAACTTCGGTGCCTGGCTCGTCGCCTGGATGCTGGGAAACGCCATTCTTTTGCTCGTCTTCGGAGAATCTCAGCTCTGGCTCAACATTGGGTTCAAGGAAATTACTAGCAAGTTCAGTCAGAAAGAGGGTTCCAGATTGCGGCGCCGAACGCAACATGTACCTTCACCGTGCTGCTCTATAGTGATTTTGCTCTTTCTCTGATGCGCTTTATTGAAGATAACTTGACTTGCATTTTCGACGTCTTCTGTTGCCCATCCCAATCCTAGTGTTTGTACTATTAGGCCAATGCATCTTACACAGGGATTCGTCGTATTTTCAGGCTGAGTTATAACGGGGACGCAAGTACAGATATTGTATCGATACGTGTATCACCCTATCAGCCTTCCTGTATACATATGCCTTCAAAAAACAAACCCAACCAAAGTGAAAATTGTGTTTGGCCATCATAACATGCCAATGTGCATCGCCAGAATCAAGAAGCGACATCGATATATGGCTTATGGATGAGATACAGAAACAGGATCACTGAACAAAGATATGATCAATTATCAAAGTCAGATACTTAAACGGGGCTTGACCAACTTTGTCGCGGTACAACTATCAGCAAACTGAACGATGGAACCACCGTCTGCAAAGGATAGACGCAATTTAAACTAACCGGAATGTCATGGAAGCACTCGGTAGAAGGAGAGCCACCTACGCCGAAACGACTCTCGATGACACCCACGCAGTTCCCAACATAATTCTTACCATCATGATTCATGAATCGATAGTGTCCCTGGCCTAGAGTGAAAATCAGGATGAAAGTGCAAGAAATTAAGCGTACACTGTATTTAGTTGACTGGGCAGGCCTCGTTGCATCAGATATTGGAATCGTTTGCTCTGTGTAATTGCTCTGATACAAGAGTCAGTACAGATAATCCGCAGATAAAACTCCGTATTGGAAACCTTGAGGGTCGAAGAAAATACTGGGGAAGCTCTGACAAGTCAACGTCGTCCTTATAAGGTGTTCATTAACATGAGGCAAGGACACCTATATAGAAACCGCTGAGAGATGTTCTCACAGTGAGTCAGAAGTGCGGAGATAAGGACCAGAGCTTGTGAAAACCAAAAAAATCAGACCTCCGTGTTATAGCACACGAAATCACGCTAGAGATATTTATTTTGATTCTTCTCTTCTCAGAATATTCACTGAGCTGATTGACCACACCTACTTGGTAATGTCATAACATCAAGATACTGCTGAGTCAGTGGTTTGCACTCCAAGACGGGTTCAATTCGTACGGGCGGTAAGGTCGGAAACTTGATCAGATCAAGTATGTAGGGCCACCCGAATCTCCCTGACTCGTGTTTACATGTAATCGCTCACCTGCTCAAAAAATCCGACCGTCCCCCTACTGTGGCTTGCTAACAAACGGTAACATGGATCAAGTCCAATGCGCTATATCGCGTTTGGTCTCAAGTGTCAATGAACACACGTATGGGTGACGTACGCGGTAAAATCGCGGGGCGGCAGGTAGCCGAGAAGGAATAAATGGGGAGCCACCTGAGGACCACATGCCACATGGCCAGAAGAATATCGCGAAGGGACTATTTGGGGTTATGCACGTGCCTCCTGTTGAACAGAATGACACTACGAAATTCACTGCGACACAAGCAGAAATTGTAATGTCTTCTCCGTTTGTAGGTCGAACTTTGGCTGCGATTGGTATGGCTTTACTAGCCTCGTATGTTTTCTGGGATGCCCATTGTCCACGCAATACGAGACGCCGCATTCGTCAGAAGGTGCGTTAACCTTGTCATAATTTGTGCAGTTTCTCACTTCAAGGATGGTATGACAGCTTCCTGCGAATCTTGACAAATGGAGGATCCCCGGAACCTGTGTGGAAGATGAAGAAAGAATATGGCTGCAGTTGGATCAAGTCTTAGGCCAATGGGGATTCACACAGTGGCAGCACTTCATGGCCAGTATTCTAAAAGCACCTGATACAACTCCTCAACTGTCTAGTGGATTTGCATATATACCTCTAGCTGGGACAAAACTTAACCGGCTTGGTCGGTTTGAATATTTAGTCGGTGTCCCTTGCTTCGCTCTGTATGTGTTACCTTCCTTAAACATTTTCTCTATAGAATCCTCTCTGCCGCGCCGTTCGTACCAGGGAGGGTCACGATGTTATAATCCGTGTCATCGTTATAGGACAGGAAGGCCATGAACATCTAAAAATTCTCCGAAAACTCGCAACTGGAGCTTTAAGTTTGTATAGCGACAATCATACCCTTCCCATGTTCGCAGAACTACAGTTCGAGGACATCATCTTTGGTGTCTTTCCCAATGTTGGAGGCTCCGTCCTGCAAGCGCATGGCTTTTGGCCAAGGAACTCTGTGGGCGACATCGTTGACATGTTGTTACAAATGTTAGAGGTAATGGTTTTATTGCCTGACGTCAATCGTATCTATTGATTTAGATCATGAAGGCTCTCGTATTTATTCATTCACATAACATCGCTCATCGAGTGAGTTCTACTATGTAAATAGTCGGTGCCTACAGGTACTCATCTTGATCAGGACGCATTTATCGACAACTTTGTTGTCCAATGGCATCCAGAGTCATTGGCAGCAAAGAAGATATCCATTTCTCGCCCTCGGGTCTACTTGATTGATTTCGAAGTCGCTATACAGTTCCCGGAAGAGTTACCTATTGAGGAGCGTGTGTGTGTGGGCCCTCCCCTTGGCGGTTCTTTTCCATCACCTGAGATGTACAAGCGTCAATGCCCTCCTGAGGTCAAATCCGGGAAGCCTTATGATCCCTTTAAGCTAGATGTTTGGCAGCTAGCCAGCAGTCTACATAAATTTAAGGTATCTAGTCCTTGATCCTCGTCTCCTCTCGATCTTACCAAGTTTTAGAGCAAAATTCCAGCTATCGACGATACTCTGACAGCAATGACAGATGATGATCCAGTTCGCCGGCTTGGAGCACAACAGGCCTTGGATCGACTCGGTCAGATCGTCGCCTCAATGCCTCCGGAGTCGTTACTATTCGAGCCTGAAGGTGCCTTCAAGTTCAAGTCTGATATCTACTAGGTATATACTGTTAGTAGAACATCTCTAAATTGATATTTGAATTCAATGTCAAGATTGCCGCGTACGCCCATAAGTCTAGAGGTATATATGCAAAGCCACTAGACAGTTTAGGAGTTGTATCAGGTGCTTTTAAAATACTGGTCATGAAGTGCTGCCACTGTGTGAATCCCCATTGGCCTAAGACTTGATCCAACTGCAGCCATATTCTTTCTTCATCTTCCACACCGGTTCTGGGGATCCTCCATTTGTCAAGATTTGCAGGAAGCTGTCATACCATCCTTGAAGTGAGAAACTGCACAAACTATGACAAGGTTAATGCACCTATACATCAAGTATGGTTGCTAAGGAAGCCCAGTCAATTTGGTCTATCATGCTCCTGGTCAATAATTGTGAAGAAATTGAGTGCATAGTGGAGAGCAGTTCTCAGATCATATCCATGTCTGCTGAAGTTGCTAACCACCTCAGTATCTCCTATGACCCTAGCATCATATTGAATATGCAAAGTGCTAATGGCACCATGGACAAATCTCTTGGTCTGGCTTGTAATATACCCTGCACCATTGGAGACCTCACATTATATCTGCAAATTCACATCCTTTGTTCCTTCACTTATGATATCCTGCTTGGTTGCCCCTTTGATGTCTTGACATTAACACTCTTAACAACTCAGAAACAATGATAATGGTAATGGATCCCAATACTGGACTTTATCACACCATTCCTACATTTCCCCATGGCCAGTACAAGCAACAAAAAGTTCAGCCCAAGTATAGCACTGAACCTCCCCATTGCTTTTGCCACCACCATCCCCATGGCTACTGACTCCAAAGAGGACCTAGCAGTTGTCCTTGAATACAACCACCTGCAGTCCTATACCCCAGTTGATGCCAAAATCCTAGAAAAGCCAAAAACAGTTACTGACAATCCTTCTCTTGCCTATTTATATTTGACTGCTTGCAACCCTACTGAGTCCATTATACCCCCACATTCTTATTTCATTTCCCTCAGCCCTTCTGACTCTTTGATTCTTGGCTAAGCATCTGAGATGCCAGATACCTTTTCAGCCCCTGTTTATATTAACATCCCCTTCTCTGCCATTTATGCCACTACCAAACCAAATTGCAAGGGCATCCAAGTAAAGAAGAAGTACATATAAACCTGTTGCTATGAAGACAAAGCCCATTGCTAGTCAGGTTAGCAAAGACTTCAGAATCAAGACATATCCTTGGCAACCCCTTAGCAACCATACCCAAGCTCAATCCCAATCCCCCTCCCTTTGTACCAACTACTCATTTTAACAAAGACTGGAAAGCAACATTTGTTAAGGAACACAACACTGGCTTTCTTACAAAAGATGAGCTTAACATACTTTAATAAGGGAGAGGTGGATCAAACTCATCTTCCTGATCACTTGGCTTTGGTTTTCTCAGCAGAGTAGTGCAACCCTTGTTAGTCTTTACACTCTGAAATGAGGAAAAGAATTTCAAACTCAGCCATAGTTAAACTTTGGCTGACTAATGCAGAGACTCCTGCTGATGGCCTACTGCAGCCATCATCTATGCATCAATGCTGAATAGTGCTGACTTAGCCTATTCACAATGACTTATGTTGTTGTGCTAGCTGCTCAGGGTGTTTCATGCCCTGGATCTCTAGGTATCAGTCAAGGGCCTCTAGGTCTTTGTACATACCTAAGAATTTCCAAGTGGTATCTCTGAGGCTCCAACAAACCTCAAACTCCAATCCACTTGTGCCCTACTGATGACCTATAAAGTCACCATTCCTGATTGTCAGCTGCCCCAAAGTCATACAGCTCCAGGGTGGCACAATTAGGAAACACCCCATCCTCTGCAGCCTTATAAGTTCTCTAGTAACAGCTGGATCAACTTAGGGGAATTCAGAAAGCAGACAATCAGAATAAGTGTAGAGCCAATGAAATTGACTGTGTTGGCTCAGTATGTTTGTGGACAGGAAGGACAGGGGTTTTTTCCAGAGTGTAGAGCCCTTCAACCTGCAGTGGCTGAGTACAAGTTGGATGAGGAAGGAGATTGTTATGAAGCAACCTTCAAATTTCAAAGGTTGATCATCTGGAAGAAGTAGCCAGGTATAAGGTATAAAGAAGAAAACTAGTCATCATTGCAGGCACGTCGTGTTCTGAGCCATGCTTGGTTAGGTATTCGAGAGGGTCGCAGCGCAGATCTTGTTTGGTCATGTGAGAGAAGGAAAAGGGATGGATGGTCATGTTGAATGATATAATTTTCATTGAGATTGTTGGTGATATTAGAATAGATTTCATATGGAGACAAAAGAACGAGAGAACGTGGATTTTTTGGCTGGGCAGCCGTACATGAAGAAATTGTGAAGCACGGCGTATGCTTGCGTGGTTTCCGGAAACAGTGTCCAGCTTTTGGCCTGATATCTAGTGAGCATGAGGAACTTCAATAGATTATACCTGGTTATATCCGAATTTGGCATCATGCGCATGGTCAGTTGGGGATAGAGAAAACTGCCCATGCTGGGAGGAGCGAACGTTCGAAATTTCAAACTCCGCCCCGTCTCCAACTCCAACTACTATTGTCATGCGGTTTCTTGTAAGCCTCTCTGAGCCGCTGCCGCCCAAAATTGACGACCTCCTCGACCGACCTAACGAATTCCGGGCACGTTTTCCGGCCTTACGAGCCACTCAATGGCGCGTTTCTCATAGGCCATTGCTCTTCACGAAGACCGACAGCCCATCCGCGTCCTTCTATCGCATGTATCAGTTTGTTATCCTCAACTGGACCATTCCGCTACGGAACGAGCTTGAATACTTTTGCGGTTGGCATCCGGACTGGGCCATTGCTGACTTGCCTGACCCGGAGGACGCGAAAGAGCCCGCGCGATATGCTGCGCTGGCTGGGATGACGTACCTATTGTGTGATGCGTTTAATCGAAGGATAGAGTTGGGCCTGCCGAGGGACGCACCGTCTATTGTGGAGGACTGGGAGGAACTCGGGCGCCGACCGAAGGTGCTGGAATGCGTGCCGCGGTGGGCAGAGAAGGTTGCTCCGCTCCCGACTATGTTGCATATTCCGGACGAAAATGGGCAAATTTTGGATGAGGACGAGCCGGAGGTATGCGACCGCTTCAAGAAATTCAACCTGATAATGCGCCAGCCGCATATTCATTTCATCTAAGGTTGAGTACGCGGTATTGGTGCTTTGACTGAGATTTTTTGGCTTTGTGCTGCCTTGGAAGGCTTTTGATATGCTACTTTCTATTTGCTTTTGATATGCTACTTCCTTCCCACTCGTACCCATTTGTATTTCCATGTGTAACATTGATCTATTGTAAGGTTCGACGTCGACAGATCGCAATGCGGTGCGAACAAAAAGCTAGAACGGAAGCTGTCGACAGTTATAATCCCCACGCGGTTCCTTACG
Organism: Termitomyces sp. MG145; assembly: GCA_003313055.1. Taxonomy (NCBI): domain Eukaryota; kingdom Fungi; phylum Basidiomycota; class Agaricomycetes; order Agaricales; family Lyophyllaceae; genus Termitomyces; species Termitomyces sp. MG145. The sequence continues at coordinate 31,566 of QGOB01001062.1, read as the reverse complement.
ACTATGAGTCTTCTTGGCGTTCCGCTTGCTACGCAGCACTACGACGATGCGAAGGAGAAGGAGAAGGAGGGAACGCTTACCCTGTGGTTTCCCCGAGAGTCGATGACATCACGTCTGCTGTTATCTCTGGTCTCGCCATCGATGCTTACCTACACGCGCGGCTGCAGACGCAGGAGGGGGCCTTGGATGCTGAGGATAAGACACGAGGCAGTTGAATAAAGAGATTGAGGATATGGATAAACTCGAGGCGTTGCATGATTCACGAAAAGAACACTGGGTTGTAATATTGGGAACGTGCAGTGTGCGCTGGCTATATCGGTCGAGGGACGTGCGTTCGTGGCGTATTCAATAAGCGCAACGTCCTTGATCTCGGTGCGTTTGCGATTCATCTCAATTTACCTTACCCTTACCTTAAACGACGCGCGGCGGGATTCAGATACACTCTCTAGGATCTGACTTGCACGTGCGGTCGACATAATCACAATAATGGGTTCACATCCCCCCCTCGATCGGATCGCAAACTCCCTGCCTATCCCTTTCGAACGCTGTGTCTCCAACACGATTTCTCTTACACCAGACGAAGAGCTAAGGATCGGGTCTGAGTTTGTTGAGCTGGGGATATACAATTTTCGGCATGGTGCTCGTTATATACGCGTTCGACGAGTAGAGCATCAGGGGTAAGTGCGTTTGCGGCACAATTGCGAGGGTTGTGTGGGAGGGCAGGCAAGTTCGGGGTGTTGTAGGAGAAATGAGAGGGGAAGGGATTGTTTATTGTTGTGTGTATTGTAGACTAAGTAAGGGCACATGCATGAGATGAAGAGGTTTCCCTATCGCATCTCCAAGTTTGGTTGCGGTTTGGGCATCGATGTTTGGGTTTCTTGACCTAGTGAGTGAGTGAGTGTGAACGACATGTCATGAAAGATCTCTGTCCATCATTGGAGAGGGGTGTGGGCTGGTGTGCGACTTGTCACTTGTAGGTATGGTGCAGGAACGCAGGGCTGTTTACGTATAGACGTATCAGAAGGTGCACCAGTTCTTGAGGCCTGAGGTCGGTCAGAAGCTTGATGAGGACAGCCTGAGCCTTGGCAAACGCGGCTGAATATCGGTCGCCAGTCACCGGCCACCGGTCACCGATTGCCTTGGTGGGAGTTTGAGGAGTAACGCCTCGTGTGCGTAATATGGAGTTGCTCCCCCCGTGTCCCGTGTATAGCATGTCTCCAGCGTAGGAGACGTGTATTCCTCGTCTAAATGAAGTTTCAAAATGAACTTGATTAGGCCTAGGGTGGAAAGTCAAGGTGTCACGTCATACCGATTGCATGGAGGCCCTCAGGAGCAGACCGGACTCGTCGGATGCGATCGCTCAGGCCTTCGCTACCCGCGTGTAAACCGGTGAAGTCCTGGAACGCGCCCTTCGTCAAGAGAATGGCTCAGAGAGGGGATGACGGCTTCGGCCGCGATTGATATCCACCCCATGTCCATGAGAATAGATCCAGAATCGTCATGTATATGGTAACATCCACTGTGTCAAGCATTGTTTAGAAAGACTAACGAGCAGTTACTCTGAAAGGTTGGTGTCCATGGTTTGCGCGCCTCGATCACGAAATGCAATCTGACTCTCTTGTTCGTGACCTGTAAGGCAGGGCCGCGGAAGAATTGGTACTGGCACAGGTTATAGTCCATAGCCTACAGGCGGAATGGAACAGTCCCGTCGCTTGTCGTTTGACACTGCAAAAAAATTTATCCCCTCGTCTTTCGTAAACAATGGTGGAGCAATAAGTCATTTTTATAAGAGGATGCGTTGATCCTGTTATGGTAAGTAAGTAAGGAAAGGGCGGTAAGGGTAAGTCAACGCCACCTTCATTGTATTGTTTTTAAATTGGTGAGATGGAAGCCTGTTTTCAAAACACACGGTTGGTGCGGACAGATCATTCTCGACTTCTCGTGATTTGTGCAAGCCTGTTCAAGATTGATGATATAAGGGGTTCAACCCGCCCGTACAAATTAGGATTTATGTCAAGATGTATGATACATTCGAGAGAATGTCAAAACGCATCAGGTTTCCAAATGGCCTTTCCCCGGCCGACCGACATCACGAAACTACCTATTAGGGCCGAAGACCCTCATGTAAAATTAACATAAGTCTTCTCCCGGATCAGAACTTATCACATATCCGCGACATCGGCTAACTGTAATGGGGTGCGGTCGCGGAATCCCGAAATTTCGCATCGAATTCATTAATTCATGAATGATGACAGCTAGCTTTTTCCTTTGGTGCCTTGTCGACGAGTTACTGTTTTTATACGTTTGTACATCCCATTCCGCAGAGTCTGATATCGTGTTGGTGGGACCGGACCAAGGGTTGAGCCAAGTTTGTTTTCTCATCTTTTTGTGACCCTTGAAATGATGGCTGGCGCGTCATCCGGACAATACTTCGGTTGTTCAGCCGCGAATAAGTGCTTACGGCTATGGTCCTCCATTTGGCAAGTTCTTAACCCTTACGACACCTTGTGCGACAGGAAGCTATTTTGTCGTCTCTCTTTTCTTTCGGCCACCTTAAGCGGCGTGGCTGTATGGTTTGACTCTTCTTTCTGACTATATTTCCTGTGACGATCCCTTCTTCCTTGTCATGATGGCGTCCACTCGCATGGCTGAACACGTTGACGCGAAGTGAGTGCTCCTCACCAAGGAATCGTCCTGTCTTGCTCAAAATCTGAGGGTCAGCATGGGCTCTATGCTCATCGGCGTCATCGTAAGCGCGGTCTTGTTGGGTGTCTCTCTTGTGCAGACCTTTTACTACTATCTTAGTAAGTGATCTTCTTCCTCCATTCTGTCGTAGGCTGACGGTCCTCCTTGTACAAGATTATCCCAAAGATCGTTGGTATCTACGGACACTAGTATGTACATCCCAGTACTTTCAAATTTGAAATCCTGATATCACTTTCGTCAAGGTTGCTCTCACTGCTGTATTTGACACCGCACATCTCGCTTTGATCACGCATACGAGTAGGCCCGATACTATGAGTGGTATTTTCCGGCTAATGCTTCGCTACAGTTTACCATTATCTTATTTCCAACTACGAGTTCGTTCGAACGTGATCTTTTCGTCAACCTTGCTGACTTACAGCTGAACAGTAAACCTGAATCCATGCAACTCCTAATTTGGTAAGTCTGCCCTTCTCCTTACGAGATCCTAGTGTCAATCCTCTACTATCAGGTCTGTCCTGGTAAGCGCGCCCGTGTCACACTTTGGCTTCGAATTGAAATTTGTGCCTGGGATAGCTCGAAGCTTTGTTCACGGTAGGTAACAATCTCATCGATAGAAATCTATCCTAGTTAACTTTCCGTGTTATTCAGGGCGTGACCGGTGGTTTGGTCCAATGGTAGGAATCTGTTGACTTATCAGTATCAGTATCTGTCGTGACAATTGAACGTTTTCATAGCTTTTATTTGACGCGACTTTGGTTGCGTGAGTGCATTAGAAGATCGTTCGTTAGGTTCTTGTGGTTGAACCATATTCACAGTCAGTAATAAAAACAAGTTGTTGACCGGTTTCATTCTGGCCATTGTCGTGGCAAATGCCAGTAAGCTCTCATCATTCCAGCAGGCAATTGTTTCCCAAGTTTTATTTCTTCCTTTCAGCGATGGGTACCGGTACGTTGCGATTAGTACGATTCCCTTCCGAAAGTGCTCTTACAGATATTGTTCAGTTTGGGTAGTTCTATCGTAAGTAGGGATCGCCAATACCTCCGACGTATATTAATTAATAAAGTATTCAGGATGCAACTCGACACGTTTGACGAATTGCTATCAATTTCGGTGCAGACTTATCCTTATCTGCTCTCGATTTGAGCCCGACTGATAGATTCCCAGCCGATTACCATTTCTATCAATGCATTATCAACGGCAGCAGACATTCTCATTGCTTCAAGCCTTTGTGTCATACTCCACCGAGCCCGAACAGGGTTCAGGAAGTAAGCGCTTTTATATGACGGATAAGGTTGTGAGCTTGACAAGCGACTTTCTTTCAGGTCAGACACCATGATTAACAGACTGGTAAGTTCGGAACATCTGGGGCCGACTCCAGTTCCCTTTCTAATGCTCTATATCAGATGCTATTCGTTGTAAACACTGGGGTGTAAGTGATCTGTGTCATTATTACTGGTGTCAACATGAACTGATGATGGTCAATGCTACTCAAGTTTGACTAGGTATCTATATGCAATGTCATCACTTAGGAAATTGAACGCTCAACTTCTCTCTAGCATGTGTGCTATAGGGTCGCTTGTTTCTGTACGTATGTGGGCCCTCTTAAGATTTCGTCAATGTTGAAGATAGTTGCAGCTGGTCGCTTCTCCTCTCACTTTGATTTACGCAACATTCTACTTTTGCATTGGGCGCCGTAAGTTCTAGTGGCTCGATCTGTCGCTTTTTCCTCATACAATCTCCAAGTATACACGAACTCTTTCCTTGCTACGCTCAATGCTCGAAAGGCAATAACCGGGCAGGTTGACGACGTTAGTCATATGCTCGTATCCATTCCGCCAACTCTCCTCGATACACAACAAACTTCGATTGGAAAGAAATTACGCCAACAAACCATCTCCATCAGGATCGAAACTACACAGGAACAACACGGAAAAGTTCCTGCGAGAGATTTGGTACATACGTTCTTACTGTTGTGGTAATTTCCCTTTTGTCTGACCAATGGTTGTCCGCGACCATAAGCGTACTCGCTCACAAGGAAAGGTGGCCGACAAGGACCTTTGTAGTGAAGAAGATCTAGTATGTGTTCTGCATCTATTTACCCGTAAACTTCTAATGGCGCTCTGCAGAGACATAATGTTCCTCCTGAGACGGCAAAAACCCATCAATCATTATTGTCCGATAAATACCCTGTGTAGCTGCTCATCAGGGGCCCGTCTCTGCCCGTGATAACCACGTTTTTCATCACAACGCGATTTTTTTCGCTATGGGAAGACTACCCATTTTGATGGCTGAAAAACCTGCCATTGTTCGTAGATGATCATTATTACTGGATCCTACCTCCCGGTTGACAACGATCAATGCCAGCAATTCTAGAGGGAGTTAGTGTACATCATGTAATTACTGCTGCTCATAATTTATTGAAGAATTACTGAAAAGATGGCTGGTGAAGGATCCTTTCTCAAACGAATCTTGAAACTTAAGCCCCAGTTATAATGAAATGAATTCTTCCTCGCTACACTGTCAAAACTTTTTTCTTCTGGTCGACTGTGTGTGTATTTCCACACAGTTCATATACCCCGGCTACGCATGTTTACTATGTATTCCGTCGAATTTATGTTCCTTGCTCTGGATTTTACGGACAGTCTCGACCGCTTCAATGAGTCGCGATCAGCAATGCCTTGGTCATAAGGAAAGGCCAAGATCAGGGACAGATGATATTAAGCCTTAACTCAAGTCTTAACTCAAAAGAAATCTTGCTCAAGGAAAATGCCAACTAAAGAACTGAGGTGATTTCAATGCGATCTAGTACTTTGATTTCTACTCAGTGATGCACTGGAATGCAGCTTCACTACCTGAAGGAGACAGGGAGCATCAGACTTCATCTGGACAGGTCCTCTCCCACATCACTGACTAAGTTTACAGATTCTGATTTGGCAAATTGTTTCAACATGTGATGCAGCATTAGAGAGCATGCTTTGTCTTTGGGATAGGGCATTATCTCATGGACATCATGCAGACAGAAGATGGTAGCAGTGTCTTCTTGCAAAACAGAATACATGGCAGCATTTGAGGTGATGCAAATGTGCATTTGGCTACAAACACTCCTTCATGCAATTGGCCATGACATGTAGGATGCAATGCCTATTATGTGCAACAATAATGCTGCAATAAATCTATCAGAAGACCCACTGTTACATTCGAGAGTTAAGCATGTTGATATCAAATATCACTTCTTATAAAAACAGGCAGACTCAAAGGAACTTGTCATGCAATATATGAATACAAAAGATAATATACCAAGTAGCCAACCTTGCTAACTCTGTGTGAGTGCATTTAACAAGTGCTCAGAAGGGATGTTGCCTTGGGACATTCTCGAATTTCATGTGAGAAATGAAAATCAAGAGTCTTACAGCTTAAGCAGGACTGCTGCATGGCACCTTCCTCTATTTTTTGTCTTGTCAATGGTGTGTGCCTGACTTACATTGTACTACTTATGGCCCATAGATTTCAATTGTCTTTCCTTAGATAAAGGTCATTCAGAGGGACCACTATTCACATAGGCTACCTGGTAGTGTGCAATGATTTTATTGGGTTAGACAGCAAAGGAAGTGAACTATATGCTTTTTAGGACCAAGAACCATGGTTACTCCTTTTGTTGTTGGAGTTAAATTTACCACCTCTGTATTCAAATCCTCTGCCCTTACTCCTGCAACATTGGATTGAGTGGGTCCTGTAAAGGATCCATTTATGCCTTTGTAGGCATTTGCCATGTCTGCATCATTGTTTAAAAGTGGTGGTTTAGAACCTAGCTATCCCAGGAGGTTTGAGAAGGGGCAGACAATTCATACATAGCAGTAGCAGTTTGTTCTTGCCTCTCAGTGGCAGGCTAAAGTCTAAACCTGCAATGGAGAAGTTAAATGTGTGCATCAACTTGTTTAGCTTAATGTGATTGTTGTTGCTTAGGCTAGTGTGGACTAGGTTAATATTCTAGCCATGAAAGTTGCTGCCATTAGCATTTCTTCTTTTTACTTCAATGAATTTCACTGAGATTCCACCTAATATTTCTTCTATCACTTTGTCTCTCAGGAGGGAGGAGCTGTTGGTAATACAAGTAATTGTTTTCTTTGATTCTAGCAGCCATTTGAATATGAGGTCAAGAACTAGTGATGAGGCATCCTCCATGTTTTGAAAGGTAAGTCCATAGATGGTCATTATAAAAAGAGAAATGCTGTTCCACAAAGGGAGTGAAGAATAGCATAATGTTTGTTGTTGATAACGTTAAAGAGATGCTTGGCCTTATTTGTTTGTGAGCCCAGATATGAGCATGTTGCGGGTGGAGAAATAGTCACTGTCAACTTGACTTTTCTAAAGAGGGAACAATACTCCTAGTAATGTGTCTTTTGTGATGTGTATGAGGTTCTTTAGTATCTTGTGCATTTTGTCAACTGTTTCCAGGCTGTTCTGCTTTTTTGCACAAAATAGCTGCTCATAGATTATGAGTGGTTACCTCGTTCCCTGCTGTGACCTATTAGTCTGCAGCATTGTCTAGAGTGGAAAATACAAGGTGTACATGGGGCCAGCCTCCATTTGGCCTAGCCATCTAGCACAGGCTCTTTGCATTTGTGGTGATGTGCTCATTGTCTGAGGTCTGTGGTGTCTCGCTCACTTCCTTTGTTCAGCAGAATAGCTCTATCAGAACACCTGGGCTAGCTAGGGGTTGGGGTGGTGGTGCAAGGAGCACCACATTGTAGTATTGTATTCACCATGTTTTTGAGTTGTTAGTGATGCACAGTGACTTCCTTTGTCTTTTTGTTCTTGAAGGGTTTATTGTCGATGTCCATCCTGTCACTGTTTTCATTTCCTGCAGACTCCCCATGTAGAGCTACAGATGTATGCTAATGGGGCACAGAAGGGTTCCTGAAGAGTTGGAGTCCCTCATAGTCTGTGGGCTCCAGTCAGGAGGAGGGGAATTTGATTAACTGTGCTCTGTCAATATCAATATAGGGCTTGTGATCTGTGAGTCAGCCAAGGACATACACCTTTTGGAGGATCTTTCTTTCATGGGGGCTCTTGGTGGGAGGGCACTTAGCTGATTCATATTCACTCATGAATCTTGGGTCATAAAGGGATTTGAATGTCCTGTCATTTTTTCCTTGCTCCCTGGAATGCAACCCAAGGAGCACTGTGGTCTTTTTTGGGGGCTACTTGTATCTTTGTGTGTTTCTTTCAAACATATTATATTTCTTTTGAGTAAATCTTAAGAAAATCTTTTTGTGATTCTTTTTTCTAGGAACCACAAAAACTTTTTCTCAGAATTCTCAGAAACACTAAAAATTTCCTTCAGAAAAGAGAAAACAGAAATATTTTCCTAAGATACATCCAAAAAAAAATAATAGCTTTGAAAGAAACACATAAAAGTACATGGAGTGTTCCTCTTGAATTAAAGGTGAGAAACATGATTTATATTAAAAATATGTTTCTTGAGAAAAGTTGAAATTTAGATACACTATGTAAAAACAAATCAATTTATTCAACTGATTCTTGATTTATTAGATAATTTCTACTTGAGAAAAACATGTTATAAATGACATAACACGTTTCTAATTGATGTTTCTCAAGAAACATACACAATTTACTGAAGTGCCTAGAGCTCTCAGCTCTAGGTAATTAATAAATGAATATAATTAATGGCAAACAAAAATAGTTTTAATTATATTAAATACGCCTGCTTAAGGTAGCTTTTTGTCATTACTACGGAGTACTAGAATCGAGACCCGATCTGGTTCTGCTGTGTGACTTAAGGCTTTCTTGACATCGTTTCAGCCAGAGACTGCTGATACAACATCGCATGTGGAACAGACCTTTGCTTCCGCTTATCACTCTCTGTGCGTGAAATTTGAGGTATGACCAAAGGTTTGAGATTTGATTTTCAAACCTGTTCAGACAAATTTTTTCTCCTTGAGAGCCAGAAACGAAACTTCTTTGATTCTGTCTTTCGACTGGAAGAACAAGAACCCGAACACGACAAGAACCCAGACACGACAAGAGAACTTCTGACGAAGGAGGTCTCAGGAGCTCCAAGTGACCTATAGCGACCGTCATAATCTCGTCATTATCAGCGAGATTACTTCATTATGAGACATGCACTCCACACCCTTGTCTCAGTCGAAGGGAGAAATATAAAAGGGGGACCTATACTGAGATTCGAGGCATCGTCTTACCTCGAATCTCAGGTTTGTATTGATTAATATATATTACTTATGATTGCTAAAATATATTATCGTCTTACCTCGAATCTCAGAGTGATAATAACCGTTTTTAAACCACTGCACGAATAACAATAATGCTGCGTCAGGTTATGGGCCCCGAGCCCAACTATAGTGAGTCTTCTTCCGAGACCTTACAGTTTCCGAAGTTAAACGGTTCAAATTATCACGTCTGGTCGGATAACATGAAAGCTGCGTTGCAGGCCAAGTCTCTTTGGGGTGTTGTATCCGGACGCGAGTTATGTCCAGTTAAACCCCCTACGGATTTTCCGGATCTTATGACATCGTCTTGCCCTAGCGAGGGCATTCCTTCGGTTGGTATCCGAAAAGATGGTCAAGATCTGATGGATGTACTTCAGTCTAAGGAGTACATCGCATGGGAAAAGTCTCACGAGAAATACGATCGTTGGCTAAATAAGGACGACGCAGCAATGGGATTAATTCGAAATGCGGTCGAATATGCTCAATGCGAATCCATCGTCGATTGCAAAAGTTCCACTTCCACTTGGGAACTATTGCATACAAATTTCGTCGAACAATACAGTGGCGTAAACATTCATTATTATTACCAAGAACTCTTCACAAAGAAATGGGATGGCTGTACCTCCATTTCTGATCACATCGGATTTTACTACTCTATCCGTCGACGATTTCTTGAAGCCGACCACAAGATTGATGATCTTACAATCATCAACACCATCTTATTGTCGTTACCAGATTTGCCTGCATGGGAGGTTATAAAACAAACCTTATTACTTCGAGGGAAGGCCCTCAAACTTGACGATGTGTCAACAGAGTTGACTCTCATTCACGAGCGCAAATCCCATGAAGAAAGCATCAATACAAAAACGATAGCTTTCATCTCGAAAAAGGATAACAAGTCCAGTGGGAGCAAGAACCACTCCAAATCAACGAAAAGTAACCAGAATCGTCGCGAACCAAAACAGGATGATACCTGTTATAACTGTGGTGAAAAGGGTCATTGGAGTTCAAAATGCCTTAAACCCAAGAAAGAAAGGACAATTGGAAATTCCAATATTACCATCTCTGGAGCAAATTCATCGACTCGCAAAGTTGGTACAGTCCTCATGGCAACTAGCGGAGAAATGCCTACTGGGCTATTGCTGGATAGCGCCGCGTCTTGTCATATGATTTCAGACAAATCATATTTCATAAATTACCGGGAAATAAACAACCAAAACATCTCTGTCGGAGGCTCAAGTCAGCTACCCGTTGTAGGTATCGGTTCCATCGAATTCAAAACAAACGTACCATCGGGCGTCAATAACGTGACATTACATGATGCTCTACATGTTCCTACTCTCGGAGCCAACTTAATAAGTCTTGGCCTTCTTCAACGAAATGGTGCCGCAGTAACCGGAATAAATTTCGGGCTTTCCTTAGCCTGGGACGGTGATGAGTTCCTACATGCCAATTTGATTGGCACTCACGGAACATTGTATCGAGTCGCTTGCATTTCTACTGGTGATGAAAACAATCAGAGAGCTTTTATAGCTAATGATTTGACAATGCGCTTATGGCATCGACGATTGGGACATATCAGCCCACGAACTATCAAAATGATGGCCGACAAGGATCTAGTCACTGGACTCGATATCAAGTCGCCCCATGAATTTGATCGTGTCTGTAGTGGTTGTGCACAAGGAAAATCTGTCCGACCCCCACTCCCACAAATAAGTAAAACCATATACGACACAAATGAACTCCTTGTTATGGACCTTGCAGGTCCAATGTCGATTCCAACTTGGGATGGCTTTCGTTATGCTATGGTGGTCGTTGAGGTCAGTAAACGATATCCCACCGGACGACTTCTCAAAACGAAGAATGAAGTTAATGATACTGTTGGCGAAGTCGTTACCAAATACGAACGTCAATCAGGAAAATACGTCAAAAGAATCCGCACAGATAACGGTACAGAATTCGTAAATTCAATAATGGAAAAATTCTGCCAAAGAAATGGAATCATACACGAAACAACAAATCCCTATCGCCCTCAACAGAATGGGATAGCTGAAAGAGCTATAGCCATCTTCCTTGAAATGATGAGGTGCATGCTGCATGGTGCAAATATGGACCTACGTTACTGGGGCGAAGCATTCATGTATGCCGTGTATATTCGATCACTTACGCCAACTTCGGCATTACAAGGGAAAATCCCCTATACGGAATGGTTCAATTCCAAGCGAAAGCCTGACTTGTCACATGTACGGATCTTTGGCTCACTCGGCTGGGCACATGTGCCCAAAGAAGTACGAAAGGGAAAACTTGAGTCCCGAGCTGTGCGCGTACGAATGTTGGGCTGGTGGTCTGATGAAACCAAGGGATATAAACTAGAAGATCTTGAAAATGGCAAAATTATTACTTCGCGCGATGTGAACTTCCATGAAGATGATACTCCGAGTGAATTGGCTCATATAGAAACTGGTCTGATGCAGTCTAGGCCGGAAGAAATCGATAATTTTGTGGACAATGCCATACACCATGATGGCGATCCAATCCGTCAAACACCCACGATATTTTCCCCTAGATTTGAAACTGAAAACAATGGTGAAGCATCAGCAATAGAGGAAACTAATGGATCCGATGATGAAGACAACATTGGGGACCTTCAGTATCCTATGCGACCAACAACTCCTGAGAATGCAGTAACGCCAGATCCACCTTCTGCACCGCGGAAGACTAGCAAATGGGAAGACCTACCTAAACAAGACCCTTCCACACGCAAACGCCAATTACCCACTCGATTTCGTCAGGATAATGACGAATCGACCCAGCACCTCGCGTTAATCACTGTTAATGGTCCTTCTATTAACGATGCCCTCAAAACCCCACAAGCCAATAAGTGGAGAAAAGCAATAGATACAGAATACAATCAGCTTAAGGATAAAGGTGTGTTCGAAGAAATTGATGACTTACCCAATGGAAAGAGGGCAGTGGGAAGTAAAATCATCCTAAAGGAAAAACTCGATGAAATGGGAAGGCATTCAAAATACAAAGCTCGTATTGTCGCACAGGGATTCTCACAGATTCCAGGCGTCGACTACGATGAAACATTCTCGTCAGTCGCAAAATTTACGTCGCTTCGAATCTTTCTCACCATTGCCGCTGCGCTTGATCTAGAAGTCCATCAAATTGATGTGATCGGGGCATATCTCGAAGGATTCTTAGACGAAGAAATATTCATGAAAGCCCCAGAGGGGATCGGAAAGAAGAAATATTGGAAACTATTGAAAGCTTTGTATGGGTTGAAGCAAGCTGGCAGGAAGTGGAAGGAGCGACTTCACAATGTTCTTGTCAAATATGGTTTCAAACAAATCCGATCCGATGATTGCATTTACGTCCTTCGATCCGAAGGAAAAATCATCTTGTTCATCTTAATCTATGTCGACGACATGATTATCGCTGGTAAAAACATTGAAAACATTGTATCATTCAAAAGCAAAATATCCGATGATTTCGACATCACTGACTTGGGCGAAATCCATTTTGTACTTGGAATTCAAGTTGTTCGAGATCGTACAAATCGACATATCTATCTCAACCAAACAACATATATCAATTCGATTTTAGAACGATTCGAAATGACATCCTGTTCACCTGTGTCAACACTGATTGTCACAAATCACCGTCTGTCTCAGGTACAAGCACCTTGTAACCATCATGAGAAAGAAGAGTACCTGAAATACGCTAGAGGGATACAATATATCTCTCTTGTTGGATCACTTCTATATGCAACTCAAACTCGTCCCGACATTCAATTTGCAGTTGGACTTGTTGCGCAATTTGCAGGAAACCCTGGAATATCGCATTTGTCGGCATGCAAAAGAATACTTCGATATCTCAAGGGTACAAAAGAACTCTCATTACGTCTTGGAGGGCAAACAGACAAAGGTCTAACATTAGTCGGATGGAGCGATTCTAGTTGGGCAGGAGATCTTGACGATAGAAAATCCGTGAGCGGATGGTGCTTTGACATTAACGGGAGCATTATATCCTGGTCCTCAAAGAAACAGCCTGTGGTCACTACATCCACAGTTGAGGCCGAATATATTGCTTCGTCAAATGCTACGCGCGAGGCTATCTGGCTTCGAACCATTTTGCGAGAACTCGATTTCCCACAATGCATCGCAACTATTATACACTCGGACAGTGCTGGCAGCATTGCCTTGTCTAATAATCCGGTCTCGCATTCCCGAGCCAAACATATCGACATCCGATATCACTTCATTCGAGATCACATTTCCCGTCGAAATATCAAACTTCAATATGTTTCGACAAAGAAAATGATTGCCGACATACTAACAAAAGCCTTACCTCGGGAAACATTTGATAGGTGTCGCGATGCTTTGGGTATCGTCGCTAGGTCATTGTCGAGTGGGAGTGACGAAGGAGGTCTCAGGAGCTCCAAGTGACCTATAGCGACCGTCATAATCTCGTCATTATCAGCGAGATTACTTCATTATGAGACATGCACTCCACACCCTTGTCTCAGTCGAAGGGAGAAATATAAAAGGGGGACCTATACTGAGATTCGAGGCATCGTCTTACCTCGAATCTCAGGTTTGTATTGATTAATATATATTACTTATGATTGCTAAAATATATTATCGTCTTACCTCGAATCTCAGAGTGATAATAACCGTTTTTAAACCACTGCACGAATAACAATAATGCTGCGTCAACTTCGGGATCACGAGGTCATTGTCTCCCGAGCATTGAGCGTAGCAAAGAAAGAGTTTACGTATAAGAGCGTATGAAGGAAAATGAACAGGTTCTTGTTGTGTTCGGGTTCAGACCGAGATCAGAATCGAACATGAGCATGTGGCTAATGTCATCAACCTCTAAGTCATTGTGTTCCGAGTATCAAGCGTAGCAAAGAAATAGTTTGCGTACATTTAGAGAGCGTATGAGGGAAAATGAACAGGCTCTTGTTTGTTCGGGTCCAGACCGAGAACGAGCAGATCGCTAATATCGTCAACCTGCACGATCAGTGTCTTCCTAGCATTGAGCGTAGCAAAAAAGAGTTTGCGTATACTTAGAGAGCGTATGAGGCAAATTGAACGGATTGAGCCACGAGCTTACGGCGCCAAATGCAGAAGTAGACGTCGCGTAAATCAAAAGTGAAACAGCCAGCTGAAAATATCTTCAACAGTGACTGAAATTTTGACCAGGCCCACACGGGTACGGATACAAGCAGACTATATCACGTTGAGCGTTTAACTTCAATTTCTGAATGATACCATTACAGTTAGATATTCGAATGTAGGGAGGCAAACAACAACACGAAGCATTTTTCCACGTTCGGACTTAGACGAGCAGGTTATGTTCAGATGGTCAAGGGAGCGAACTCCATTCTATTCTCGAGCCTTTCCGGTGAAAATCACTTCCGGTTGTAGACCCGAATATCACCACCAATGATATAGAAGGAACCAGGATCATTGCCCAAAAGACTCTTGGTTGGCCAGAACATCTCCCCAGACGTCAGAAAATTGCGCGAATAAGGCCGAGTCGAGCATCGTTGGACTCGGAGAATCTCAGATTTCATAAGACCTAAAGTTTGTTTGAAGCTGCACAAACATTTGGAGTGGTGTCCATGATCCTTGATGCTTCTGTTAACTGACATATTAGCATCCAGACATGCAACTGCCGTCTAAAAGAATGGTACTAGTAGTCTCATCCTTAATTTCAAACTTCTATGATACTCAAAAACTACCGAGACTACTGTCACGAACTGCGTGAATGATAACATCCGAAGAAGGCGCCGCTGCCGAAGAAAAAAAAGAAAGGTTCTCGTCGAACTGCGGTCCAGATACTCGCATCCTGTCTGACACTGACAAGGTCAATAAAGTACTGCGGCTGTTCTGTTCTCTTTCGATTGTCCATGTAGATCGGGCCCATACACATTGGGATGACTTCTTCGGTGGACGCCTGATATACAGGTGTGTAAGTCTTTTCCATCACCAACGTTGAGTTCCAGTAAACAGTAACATTCTATCCAAATCGTGAGAGGCAAGGGATTACTTGTTTTGCATCATCTGATAGGAAACATGGAATGATTCTACTTAACCAAAAGTCAATTTTGCCGGCTTCTCATTGGCAATTGTAGGACGCTTATGAGACGGACAACCATGCACTATGTCTAGATTTCCATCAAGAGCCGATTGATTAAGTAAATCGGGTTCAATGTAATTCCTCTGACGTCTCCAGATTTGCGGCCATTGTACAATATGTTGGAGCCATCTTACTTCATGTAGTTTGCTACCAGGTTCTTGCTGACGTATATTCTCCCACAGGTCTGCTATAAAGATCAGCTCTCGAAATCTTTGGCGTCATCAGGCTCTGAGCACAACTTCCTGAGGAACACTGTTTCTGAACAGTATCTATTTCAGCACTTGCAACCTTACTGCGATGAAATCCTTCCGTGCCATTTTCCTGTTCGTCATTGTTGCATTGTCAACTCTTTCCTTGAGTGCACCCCTCACAGCAAACGGAGGGATGGAACAGATTCCACAGAGTGAGTGCTTGCTAGCTTGTCAAATCTCTTTGGTGAATTGAATGCTTCACTTTTGTAGCGGATAGCATTAATTCCATAGTGTAGGGAGGGACATAGTCAATTTCAAAGCTGACTGCGATTGTACTCACACAAACTGCTCAGGGATATGATTTTATATATCATTTCAGCAATCTTTTGCCCTCCAATAGACAAGCCTGTTGTTCCAGGACCTGGTGAAGAGCCTGGAGATGAAGGAAAGCCTGGAGATGAAGGAAAGCCCGGAGATGAAGGAAAGCCTGGAGATGAAGGAAAGCCTGGAGATACAGGAAAGCCTGGAGATACAGGAAAGCCTGGAGATGAAGGAAAGCCTGGAGATGAAGGAAAGCCTGGAGATACAGGAAAGCCTGGAGATACAGGAAAGCCTGGAGATACAGGGAAGCCTGGAGATACAGGGAAGCCTGGAGATACAGGGAAGCCTGGAGATGAAGGAATGCCTGGGGATACAGGAAAGCCTGGAGATATGGGAAAGCCTGGAGATGATGGAAAGCCTGGAGATGTGGGAAAGCCTGGAGATGAAGGATATCCTGAAGATGAAGGATATTCTGAAGATGAAGGATATCCTGAAGATGAGTAAGGGTCTGACCTTGGACCTGATTACCTATATGATACACTTCTGTAGTAGATATTATTGATCACATAGTTTAGAGGGGACTCATTGTCATAACCAACAGTAAGCCCTCTATTACGTATGCAGAATACATGAGTATCCATCGATGACCCCTCTAGCTTTCAAAAACGTGCATATGCCAATATTGACATCGTTCAGACAGTATGGGCTTTGGACTGCATGCTGAGAGTTTCCTGTGCAAGTGTGTAAAATTTCTTGTGATAACTTACTCGTGATTCGACTTGTTTAACAGGGACACATTCATCTACGAATATGTTGGAGAAGTGCCAACATGTTATAATGGGTATCTTTGCTAAACGTGATTTTCAGAAGCAGGAGGAGTTGACATTTAACTACAATGTGGATTGATATGGGTACGTTGAAAGGTCTTTCTTTTTCTGGCCTAGTACTTATCAACCTGCCATCCCAGACATCAGGCGCAAACATAATACCAAATTGTGGTGGATTTATCGGAGGCAAAACCCAGACGGATGCTGCTACTATGGATGATCTCGTTTCTGATGGCAAGCCCTCGAAATCCTTGTCATTGGTCTGATGTCCGTTCATGTCAACCGTATGGCTGTTCCAGCTCTCGGTATCACAGATGAAGCAGATTTGATAGAAGCCAAATGCAACAAGAAGAAGAGGGGTAAGAAGATTGACAACCCTGAGTTTACGGTGAGCGTCAACCAGGCTGTGTCATGTCATCTTCATTTAACATACGACATTTCCCTAGCCGACAATAAAACCTCTTGTTGAAAAGGATATACCAAAGGTCATCCAAGTTATACGGCAGACTCAAAGCCGCAAGGTTCTTCTCAAACTCCTCACACGTGTCAAGGTGAGTGCTGAGCTGCATTTCATCTACATCTACTAACTCTGAACAACAGTTGACGGAAGATCAAGCGCCCTCCGGCAAATAAGACTACGCGGTTCCAGTCTTATGATCAACGTGCTTGAAGACCATAAGAATTTGAGATAAAAGACACAACACCAACCACCATCATCACTCACAACTACATGGCCAATGACAAACCAACAAACACTGACATGCATCAAGAGGAAGACACAAATCAACAACTACAAAGATCAAACTGAACATGACAACCCGTGGAGAAAGCAGCAACAGAAGAGGGGAGAAAGCAGCACCAGAAGAGGGGAGAGCACCAACAAGGCTGGAAAAAGTACTGGAAGAGGTGAAGGAGAGTGATAGAAGGGTGAAAGAACAAAGGGCAGAACATCAAGTAGCACAATGGGAAGTGGCAAGCAAAGAACAAGTAAACATCAGTGAACAAGTGCCCACACCCACTCAGGATGCCCCTGAGATCAATCAATATCAAGTGCTTGCTACAATCACCCACCTTGGCAATTTTGACCCAGGGTCTGTAATGGAGGAGCCTAAGACACGGGAGGAAGCAAAAGAAGGGCCAGATGCAGGGAAATTGGAGGAAGGATATAAGGAGGAGCTGAAATCACTGAAAGACATGCAGGTTTATTGTCTTATACCATGCTTGGAGTTTGCAAACAGACAGAAGATCAGAAAAGGCAGACCTATCTTCAAAATCAAATGCAACAAACATGGAAACATGGTCAGATATAAAGTGCAACTGGTATTCAAGGGGTAAGAACAGGTGTACAGGAAAGATTATAACAAGACCACATCCCCAACTGTGTGTATGGAGTTGTGGATGATACTTCTACATATTGCCACAGAAGAGGGATGGGATGCCACTCAAATTGACATCAAGACTGTGTTTCTCTATGGCATACTACCAGAAGATAAAGTACAATATATGGAACAACCAGAAGGTTTTGAGGAGCCTGGAAAGGAAGGATGGGTGTGCAAGCTACAGAAAGGACTCTACAGGATGAAATAAGCAGGGAGGATGTGGAACCAAACACTAAATGAGAAGATAGTGTTGTTGGAGTTTGAACAATTGGCCTGTGAATTGTGCATTTATTACAGAAAATCCATGACTGGAACCATAATTGCTGCAGTCCATGTTGACAACTTCCTGTCCATTGCAAGCTCAAAGGACAAAAATGAGCAGTTAAAAGGGCAAAGCACATTGTAGGTGTGTCTATCAGGTGGGATCAAGAAGGAAAAACCATGGCACTCACACAAACAGCTCTCATTATGTGAGTTGTACAACAATTTGGATAACCCACTATCCCTACCAATGGATTCCAGGTTCAAGCTGAGACAACTAAAATGTGATACCAAGACACAAAGAGGAAGCAGATAGTGCAAAGCCATCATATTGATTGTTAGTAGAGTGCCTTCTTTACATTGCCATTGCCACATGCCCTGATATTGTTTTTGCCATACATTAACTATTGCAGTACCTTGACAATTACAATAGATCCCACTGGAATGTGGGGGTTTGACTGGTGAGGTACCTCAAGGGGACAAAAGACATGAAACTATGGTTAGGAGGGGCACCCATAGTGTTGGACTTGCATTGTGACATGACCACAGGCACTCCTTGTCTGCATGCATGGGTCAGTGTTGTGTGTGTGAGGGCCATGCAATCAATGGCCCAATTGATGGCCCAAATGACAGACAATGGGTGCATTGTTCTTGGACCACCTTATACACTTGGACACCAGTAGATAGCATCTTCAGTCATTTATATTGGACTAAGGGTGAGTAACTAACATTTGCTATTACATTACATGCGCTAACTGTACCATATAGATTTGTATTCACACATATCTATTTAGGTACAGTCTAATATAGTCATTTATATCAGACTGAGGATTTCCATGTCGAGACTGGACAGTTAAGCTTCTTCGGCAAATTTTTGCAGCTCTAGGAGATCGCGAGATACCTTCTCTTTGAATATAGCGATGTCATGACTATTCTTGATGATAGCTCGTACAGTTTCTTCCTTCAGCCAAAAAAACTTTTCCATCTTTTCATTATAACTGCGGTGTGCCACGTCAGTCAACAGGGAACAACGAAGCAAGAAGTAACTCAACTCGAATCGAAGGGCTTGCAATCGAGACTTGACTCCCATTCCATTGGCCAACACCGCTGTCGCATGGGCTAATTCGCGCTCTAGTCGAGCTGCTTCCGCGTTCGCAACATTTGCTTCTCGTTGAGCCACCTGTCCAGTTGATAACATGAACATTGCTTATACCAGAGCAATCATGTCACTCACGTCCCGTAAATCCTCCGCTTGTTCCCCCAACGCAATCACTTTCCTCTCCAATTTCCCTATCTCTTCTTGGATATTTTCGCATTCCAAGGTAAGCTGATCGAGTTCATTGTCAACTCTAATGCGTTCGCTCTCCAATATAGCTCGTTCCGCGCGTTTCGACTCGGCTATGCCACTCAGAGTTGGCTTGATGACTTTTCTGACATTGGCTCCCACTACAAGAAGTTGAAGATTGGAAGCCGCAGTATTCAACTCCAGTGTGAGATCAACGTCCTGGAATGGAGGAGGAAGGGGCAGAAACAGCTCGAGTGAGGAGAGAAGGTTGATGTAAGCATCACGAGCTTCCTCTGCTGTTTTTGCACGGATGGTAAGAGTGGCCTTAAGCGACGTTGCAACCGTCTCAGCAATTTTTTGTTCGAGGTCTTCCAGGTTTCTTGAGAACGTTTCATGGTCAGTGTTCATGCGGATGGCTTCCTCATGGGTCAAACTTTGTTCTTTTACAACTTCTGATAGCCAGGCGTGCTCTTGTGTCAGTTGTTCCAGGTGAGCGGCTTACCCGTACTATGAGGACTTCCCAAAATATCGACACTACATCAAAAAACCCACCACCAGTACCCAACTCTGCTTTTTCGTAGGCAATCGTATCGATCAAATTCTTCTTTCTTACTTCGTATTCGGCCGTCAATAAACCATTCTCATTTCGCAACTTGGATACGGTAGCCTATCAAGGGAATCAGCATGAATTGGGATAACATGACAAGAATATTACTGTAGAAGATTGGAGCTTGTGCAGTTCGGCCTTAGCTTGATCCAGCTTCTTGGTCAATTCTTCCAAATCTGTCTGAACACTCATTTTTTCGGCCTACAGGATCATGGTGAAAACGAACGAAGGGGTCCCTGAGGATATGCACATACGGTATCTGTCCTCGAGATATTGATTTGGTTCTACGAAGTCATCTATAAGGTCCAGCCAAACAGTATAGGCCTGATCGAAATAATCAAAAGCCAATGCCTGGTGATCGAACGGATCATTGAACTCTTCAGGGAGATCCGTAGGATTTTGCAGGGTTGGATGGCCACTATTAAGATAAATGTCCCGCAGCTAGTAATAATTAGGTTTGCTTAGAGGTCTAAAGTCAATCTCGACACACTTTGCACATCTCAACTAGCCAGTGCAAGACACCAAGAAGAGACGACCGCGAACATTTGTTGTCAATTTGATGGGCAAACGGATAGCGTAACGCTTTCAACGCAGGGACAAACTCGTCCTCAAATCGAAGGCTCTGACCAAGCGGATGTGAAGGGTCTAGGGTAAGGACTAGGAAGTGGAAAATTGCCATGAAGTCTTTTCCTGTGATATTAGCAAGACCGGCCATCGAAATTTCAAAACCTGCGCTTTGCAGATAACCTAAGATATCTTGTCGCATCTTCGTCTGATACTGCCGATCTCGCAGTGGCCGAGTGTTCTTGAGCGTTTGGCTGCCGGAAGTGGCGACATTGCCTTCAGCAGCCCACACAGCTGCATGTCGTGAGCTGCTAAAGTACGTGTTCAAATGCATAAAAGAAAGAGAAACATTGGGTTCAGGTCCGGAACGAGACTTACCTGTTTAGTAGAGTCCTTCCGTAGTTTGGCTTTGACGTGTTTTGCAAGAGTGAGTTGGCGTTCTGAGGTCGCATGATAAAATGATGTGAGGGGCCAGGAGTCTGATAATGGGCTCGTAGAGCGGGACCTGCAAGAGACGTGGATGGGACGGGTTGCAGAATGCCTGAGCGTCCAGCTCCATATGTGTCAGATGGTGATGGCATCATTGACCTCCGTCGTAGATCTGCCATGTTTAGAAGTTTGGTGTACTGTCATGTGTCACCATGTGAAATTGGTTCGCAGTGTGAAATTTACATTTAGCAGCTCAATACACCTACCCTCAGTGTCCTAAAAACCATAGTACGGTATATATAATGAGGCCCTATTGTTATCTGATAGAAAATTGAAGTTGTTGAAGTATAAAAAATTCAGAAGCATGAGATCAGACCAAGTTTTGTCACCTCCTGGGCTTGGTGAAATGAATCAAGAAAGAAGAATAACTAAATGCTCAGTAAATCATCATGGTGCTGCGCAGCATTGTTTAATGACTGCATCTTAATGAAAGGTTTGGGATAGTGATGACAAATCAAGGAAAAGATAAGTGCTTAATGGTAAATGGTTGGGTGTAGTACATGTAGAATGTCTAGACACTCCCACTGATGGTCTTAGTCAGCCATCATCCATGTCTTGCTAGCAAATAGTGCTAACTTAGCCTATTCACAACAACTTAAGTCATTGAGCTAGCTGCCTAGGGTGTTTCACACCCTGGACCTCCAGGTATCAACCAAGGGCCTCTGGGTCCTTGCAAGTACATAGAGATTCCCAAGTGGTATCTCCAAGGCTCCAACAAACCTCAAACTCCAATCCACTTGCACTCCAGCGATGACCTATAAGGTCATCAATGAACCATTCCTGATTGTTAGCTGTTCCAAAGTCGTAAGGCTCAGAAGTGGCATGGTTGGGAAACATCCCATCCTTTGCAGCCTTATAAGGCCGCAGCAGCAATACATGGAACTTAGCATGGAGCCTTTATGATTTTAAGGCTCCAGGTAATTCCAACATATAATTGGAAGTCTCATCAAAGACTTCTGATACCTTGTAAGGTCCCACCCACTTAGGGCAGAGTTTCCTTGCTCTCCCCATGGGAAGGTTCAGATTTTTTGTCAAGAGGTACACCAACATACCTTTCTGAATATCTGGGCCAGCTAACCTGTGCTAGTTTGCCTTACACATCTGAAAGACACATGCTTTGATGATTGCATCATGAGCTGCTGCCAAGTTTTGCAGCGCCTGTGCCGCAAAGTCTTTGATACCTTTTGGTATCACAGAGTCAGACCTGATCTCCTTCAGGATAGACAGCATATAGCTCCCATTCAACTCAAATGGTGCAAACTTGGTTGTTTCAGACATGCTTGCATTTATTGCAAACTCTGTCATGTCCATCCAGTTGATCCAATCATGTTGGTCTGGCCATACAACAAACCTCAGTATTTGTCCAATACTGCAGTTGGCCTGCTCTGTTTGAGCATCCATTTGAGGATGAAACAAAGTCAACATTAGGAGCTTTGCTCCTAACAGTTTATGTAGTTCATGCCACCATTTAGACGTGAACTTGGAATTACAATCACTTACAATGGAACTAGGGAGGCCATGTAGCCTCATGATTTCCTACAAGTAAATCCATGACAGCTTTGAAGCCATCATAGTTGTATGTACCAGTATGAGATGAATCATGCTGGTTGTCAGGGGATGCTCCATGCTACCTCTAGAGTTCCCCATTCCACCCCCACTCATCTCCAGTACATCTCTGGGAATCCACATTCCCTCATTCATGGGTAGCCCGGGCCCAATTGTTGAACCCCAGGAGCTCAATCACTCATCCCTGGAGTTAGATTGTTTGCCTCCAGAGCTTGATTAGTTAGCAGACTTCCCTTTTGGGGCAGTCCAGTGGCTTTGGGGTACTGTACAGTCTGTTCCCATGCTTCCTGAGCCCTTGAAAACATCCCTTCTGGCATAGAGGCTCCTCAGACTTGTTCTCTTTGGATCTCCCTCTGCCAGGTGTGAGCGCCACCTTTTGTGTTGTTACATAGTTGCTGTGGTGCCATCCCCCAACTCCCTGCACCTAGACATAGAGGTCAAGATGACTGACACACAGCAGGTACGCAACATTGCTAATATGACTCTATGTCTAAAGTCATAAGTCCTGGTTAAAACAAACCATACTATGTGCTGAAAACTGTAGGCCATAACAGGCAGACAACTCCTCAGAAACCTGAAAACATGGGAACACTTAAATAATTCATATTTCTGGAAAGCTAATAAAATAATAGAGTATTCTGACAAGGAGGGAGATGAAAAATGGACATTAAATATTGATTATTATGACTGGAATGGTGGACATAGCAGATCTCCTCAGATAATGAGATAATCAAAAGATCTGACATCTTATTCCATGGAATAAAGAGATAGGAAGGTCTGGAATGTGACAGCATTGAGATTGGGCAAGGAAGGAAAAAAGGGAACCATAGGAATAAGCTAGAATAGTCCGGAACATGGAGAAAGAATTTTAGGAATGATTCTGACTAGGGAAAAGACCCATGGGGGAAGGAGGACCAAAAGAGGAAATACGGTTGCCACAAAAGTGAATAGGATGGATGAATGATGATCAAAGAAGGATCAAAAACTTAGGAACAAAGTAGGAAAGCGTAGAAAGAGCTAGGGAAAGCTCTAAGTTCAGGAGAGTACTTGGTATGTCAGAACACATGAACTATCAAGTACTCTAGAAGACAGAAGGAAAAGGGCTGGCTCAGGAAAAGCA
Organism: Termitomyces sp. MG145; assembly: GCA_003313055.1. Classification (NCBI taxonomy): domain Eukaryota; kingdom Fungi; phylum Basidiomycota; class Agaricomycetes; order Agaricales; family Lyophyllaceae; genus Termitomyces; species Termitomyces sp. MG145. Next base: position 7,852 of record QGOB01001062.1, on the reverse strand, counting down.
TCATGGTTTAGTGCAATTTACTACCAAGCCCCAGAACTACAGTATTTTGCTTTAGCCAAGACTACATCTGGAGTCCACTGCAAATGGCTTTGGTTCAGTAAATTACATTGAAATGTTTGTTGTAAAGACTTTGTTCACAGAGGACTTGCAACACCCAATAAAATCAATATATTGTTTGCACCAACTGGGTCATCACCTGGGAGGCTTGAAACAACACAACCAAGAAAACCCACCATGTTCAAGGCAACTAGAATGCATGGTAAAACTACAACTACTGACATACCAGTCATTGACAACCCAGAACATTTGCTCTGTGGATGTCAAAGACTACCAACCCAAAACACAACCCAACCAATTGTCAACATGCCAACTGAGCCTGTCAGGCAAAAGCTGCCATTGTCAATGAGCAGGGATGTGCCAAAGCTTGTCCATATGCAGCCTACAGAGGTACAAGGATTTCTTTGAAAGATGGAAAGTCTCTTCAAAGCAGCAGGAATAAATGACAATAAGGAGCGTAAGGAGCAAGTAATGGAGTATGTGGATGCAGAAACAGATAGTGGATGGAGGGGATTAGACAGCTTTAGTGATGGGTCAACATGGGAAGGCATTTGTTAATGATGTGCAGGATGCTTACCTAGAAGTGATATCCAACATGGGGAGCATTGCTGTTCTGGATAAAATCTGCCATGAACATGCAAGATTAGGACAAAACAATGCGGAGGAGATCCATGCATTGATTAGAAAGTTCAGAGCAGAGGCTAAGAAGCTGAAGGACATAAGAATCTTAGTCTACCTCCAGGACAAGCACTCAAGCTCTGCCCAAAATGGGTAGGCCCATACAAGATTTTTGCAGTTTTTCCTGAAACCTTGAATTATGCATTGGAGCTGCCTGCAGCTCTAAAAGCACAACATTTTATGCCTAAGTTTCATGTGTTATTACTGCAGTCCTACTAGGCTAACAGCAAGACATTATTTCCTAATATGGCTACACTTCAGCCCTATAACTTTGGTGCACCTAATAGCTACAAATGATTTGTGGATGAAATTATAAGTCACTGATAGAATGACCACAACCTTGAACTTGAGGTAAGATAGAGTCTATAGGACACTATGTGAGAGCTCTTCTAGAGCTGCAAGGACCTAGAGGCCCTTGACCATTACTTGGAACTCCAGGGCATGAAATGCTCTTAGCAGTTAGGAAGGTGAGGCCTGCTCATAGAGTGACAATGATACATGATGAGAAAATTCATCCTGTCACTTATGTCAGCAAGTGCCCTTGCACAGAGAAATATGACATATGTCAACTTGTTTGTGCATATGACTGGACAGGAGAAGCATGAAGCCTCCTCTACAGGCAGCAGATAAAAAGGCTCAACATGAAGAGCCTGAACTAGCTTTGTGCCTGGCACTGGCACTACATAGAGAAGCACAGCTTCCCTACACTGAGAGTGTACCAATGAGTGAGAATTGTATGGACTTCATCCTGAACTTCTAGCTGACATCTAATATATCAGCTGCTAGTGTATTGGGGGCATCTCAGGCCTCCTCTGTACTTGCCATGGAACCAACAGGTGTCACTTCAGGAAATGTAGCATGTTTTTTCAAGAAAAATGTGTCAGAAGTATGTCTTTTAATTGCTGATACATTTTTCTGGAGAAACACATAAGATATTACATCAGAAAGATATCAACAATATGTAAAATGTTTCTAAATATTTTTTTCAAGGAATAATAAAAAATTGTTATTTTAAAAAAACAATTCAAATGTTCTTAGTTATTTCCTCATGAGACACATGATATGTATCAACATGTTTCTTAAGAAACCTTTGTTGTAATTTTCAAGTTCTATCTCAGGAAACATTCTTTATACTTCTTTAGAAACACATGTCAAAGTTAGTTCAAATTTTTCCCAAGAATTGTGCTTTAAAAAAATCTAACATTATCATTCACAAATACTATACAATAACATGTGTTGCCTCATTGCTAGACATTTGTACTTACCACATTATCTTTTCATGAGTAGCTCATACATGTAGGTTTGAGATTGCCCCACCTGTTGCCAATATAAGGACAATCAGAGTCTGGACAGTTGAATTGTGGATTCTATTTCTTGCAATGATACAGCTTTCCATTAGAATCCTGTCTGTCCTCCTCCACCTTGGCCATCTTGGTGTTCTTCCATCATGGAAACAGGCACAAAATGCAACTGGGAAGGTACTGACCTTCACCTCCTATCAGTTGCCTCATTGAATCTAACTGGCTGGAACATGCATGCTCAACATGAACTGCAGGATTAGAAGGGTCAACATTCTTGTGAATGAGCTTCTCCTTTGTTTCAATCTTGAGCTTCACTTCAGTCTTTATTTTGGCTACAGTTCCAGTGGGCTTTGACATACCTCATTTCCAAAAGACTGATCAGAAACAAGAAAGATTATAAGATAAGACAAGATGAAATCAACTCAGACTTGCCTTCATCCCCTTCATGAATGTTCTTGTCTACCACAGTTTACTGTTGATACAGTTGTTGGCAGCCAGCAGTTATAGTGATTAGGAGCCACATGGACAGATTGCAGCTTATATTGAGCTATTCTGGGCTGAGACATGGCAAGTTGTCACAAATTATAGAGACTGATTGTTGCAATTTCCAAGTTCATGGAGCAAGAATGGAGGTTATTGTCACACTCTAGGTTGACCATTTACATTAGAGTGTCTTGTCACTGTTCCAATGATCAAACAGTTAGCCATGTTGCACAGGATATTTGCTTTGAACCCAGGACTTGTTCCATCCCTTCCTCATTCTTCCTATGTGGTCTTCCTTGTTCCAGATCATCCCTAGATCATTCCCCATCTCAAAAATTCTTGTGGTACAATGGAACTTGCCCCCAGTCCAAACATTTCTAAAACTTTTTCTCTTCTTCTAGACAGTTCCCCAACATTCCTAAGGCTTGTCCCTTCTGCTTCCTGCATATTTTTGACATTCTTTATTCCAGATCATCCTATCTATGATTATCTCTTGATCTGAGGCATCTGAAGGGTAATCTGCTATGTCCACCATTCTAGCATTAATAAATCGAATCTTAACTGGTATTTTTCCGCCCTATTCCCTGGTAGAATACTCTATTATCTTTATTAGCCTTTCAGAAATGTAAAGTATTTAAGTGGGTTTATGTTTTCAAGGTTTCTGAAGATTGTCTGCCTGTTATGCTTACAGCTTTCAGCATACATTATGGTTTGTTCTAACCAGGACTTCTGACAGTAGATACAGAGTCATATCAATGCCCTAAGTGGATGGAACCTTACAAGCTGAATCTTGCATTAGAATTACTGGCTGCACTGCAAGCACAACAGAGTCATCCAGAGTTCCATATATGCTTGCTACTACCTTATGTGGAGAGCAGTGATGCCCTGTTCCCCAACCAGGCAATGCCCAAGCCATATGACTGGTGATGACCAAAAGTGGTTTGTAGATGACCTGACCATGTTCACAGACGTACTAGTCTTTTCCCAGAAATTACATTAGAATAGTTGCATATGAGTGATTCATACATACCATAATTACCATTATACGGAATACCATCATGTTGACCTTGAAACAAATGCATGAGTGCGATGAAGCCAATATTGCCAGCTTGTCTACCAAATGCACCATCGGCACGTATTCCATGGGCTCTGACCAAGTTTGGCATCATGATTTGCGACGAGACTGCCATCAGAACCAAGCGACTGGAGTCCAGCGCTCTCAAACGCTCTTCACATGTCCAATTCACCAAGTCCACCTCAATGAGGAACTATATGGTGAACATGATCTGGAATCAACTGATGATATTCTGTGCGCTCCCACATTACGTTTCGCAAGATCTACCATGAGGAGCACAGCACCAGATTTCAGAAAATGGGTCGGAACCCGGGTAACGGCATCTATATCAGGGAAATGATGGTAAGCCGGGGCACGCTAGGAGAACCACGCGATTGAGAGTTATGGGTAGATGCTGTGCTGCTGTGATTTGGATTTGACACCCACGATTATCACATCAAACTTCTTATCCCCGCGTTCTCCAGCTTCACCTTTTAGCTCAACGCAGAAGGCTTGCATCTCTTCTGGAAAATCCCTTGGTTACCAACGCGTAAGTTGAATTGATCAACCATTCCATGGCGGATATCAACTCCTTCTGGTGTAGAATGCAAGTTCTCTGGAGACTAAACCTGCAGAACCGGTAGATCAATTCTGCGAGGCAAACTTTCAAAGATTAATCAAAACAAACCTGTCCCGCAAGCATACTCAAGAGCAGTAGTGATATCATCCTTGAAATCATAGCTCGTTAAAAACCAACATCAATTGAGATGAACGAGATCCAGCTGTTTGTATCTTCGAGCAAGCTCGAGAGCGTGAGGTTGCTCATCGTAGTCATGAGATCTCTTGTCAAAATGTTCTTGGTTTCCCTCGATAAAATTGATGGCATCTTCTACGACATTTCAGAATGTTCCGTTCATTATCAAGGGATCCGAAATTAGGACACTCGCAGTCGTGGAATACCTGGCATACGGGATGAATGAATGAAGGAATTCTGTTTCTGCCGCCGGCAAGCCACAATACAGGGTTAAGAGGCGGGGATAAAGGAGTGATCGCACTCTACCGGGTGATATAGTATGATGTCTTTTGGAGTGGTAGTTGTGTATTGTAGTGTCATGAGTGGCATGTGTGTTAGTCATGGTTACGTCACATGGTACTTGAAGGAGTGAAAGGGTGTTGGGGTTATTTCGGGTATTAGGTTCGTCTGTACATGTGAGTTTCCGGTTTTCTATGCCTGGCATACAGATATCATCATACGCTTTAGGTCTGCAAACTGCCGTCTCAGTGTCTAGACTCATGTTAGTGATATACACTATCGCAGATGGCGGCCGCGGGAGTTTGTTCGGCTACGCCATCCCAGTTAGAACAAACTCAATCACTTGGTTTCCAGTGAAGACGTCTAGGCTGCTTGCTTAACTTGGCTTCTATCACTGAGAAAAAACGACGAGGAAACCTTCAAATTCTAATCTGGATACATCTAAATACTGGTAGCGAAAGGACTCGGCAAACGAACAAATATATCACAACGAATTTTCAATGAATATGATGGGACTTATATTCTTAGAAGAGTGAAATTTCAGGCAGTCGGCTCAGCCGCGGTCATCCTGGTCCACAGACCACCCTATACAAGTTCAATTACTTACAAATGACTTATATCAAATACATTGCAAAGTCACTCACTTGAGCGTACATAGTTAGATGAGACTTGGGATACACTCTCTCGATTGTCATGCGGCCAGTGCCCTCTGCCCAATGCGCAGGCGGCTTGGCCTGTGGCGGAGAGGCAGCCTCATCAAGTGTAACACTAGTGAACTGCTGCATGAAACGGATGAGCATGAATGATATTTCATTATACGCGAACTAGTAGAGACGGATGAAAATCCAGCAACTGCGAAGAAAGCCAAGTAAGCAGCAAACCTGTTGACCGAGGCAAATACGTGGGCCAGCATTGAAAGGAAGGAAAATGAATGGATTTTTGAGGAGATATTTCTTGAGTCTGTCATCAAGGAAACGATCAGGATCAAACTCGTCCGCTATTTCCTTGTCAACGCTTGTCAGATGACCAGCACCGATTGATACGTACCGTCAGGACCCCACAAGTCCTTGCGTCGGTGCATGATAAAGACCGAGAATATACATCTGCGATATGGAGTTGATTAGAACATCATTACAGCCTATCGAAAAAAGAAAACATACTGCGTTCCAGCGGAAATATAGATAGGCTTTTGGGCTGGATCATGCGACGGCCAGGTAGTTGCTTTGATATTTTCACTAGTGATTAGTCAATGCCAGAATTCTCAAAAATAAGGGAGTTTGAATCACCGTGTATTGAATGGCCTGTTAGAGGAACACATTTGATTGGGACGTAAACAAAAGATGTCATATCAAACAAACTTACACAGCCGGGAAGAGTCTTAATGTTTCTGGAAAGTTTAAAAAGTGCTCTCATCTAGTCTGAGGAACAGTAATAATGATGTGGCGTACCGTTGATGACAGCCCTGAGATACTTCATATCTCTGATGTCATCATAGTCTGGACGTTTTGTTGGTCCGACTTGAGCAAGAACTTCTTCACGGAGGCGTACGTGAACCGCGGGGTACATAGCTAGACAGTATACAATGAAGGTGAGAGTAGAGGCTGTCGTATCACGTCCTGCAACCATGATATTTAAGCTGTTCATCTCGAAGGATTTGTACTGGGACTTGAAGATATATATGATCAGAACTCACGTCTCGTCTCTCAGAACCACAGGGTCTTTTCAATATAAATTCCACGTCAATCTTCTGCTCAGCTGAATTGAGAAGCACGCTCACCAGACGAAAGTCTAACGAGATGATCAATGAATGTTTCTCCTTCCTCGATGGAGGATCCCATCTCCTCTTTCTTCGATACATTCTTGGGGTTGTCGGCGTTCTTTGCCACGGCCTCCTTGATGATCGGGTCTAAGTAAGCTCTAACAATCTTCATCGACTTTCTCGTCTTTTCCTCAAAAATCTCCATGAGCGGCCAGATTGAACCAAATATATAACGCCGTGGAATAACCTCTTGAACATGGAGAATAGCAGTGGCAAATTCATTGGCATGTTTTTCCTGAGGAGTAAAAGATTTTTTAGGGACGTCGGTGGCATTGTGCGGATACGGGATGCCAGCGGTGAGACTGTGAACATCATAGCCAAAGAGGAATTCGGACGCAGAGTCTAAAGTGAAGCGAGACATCAAATCCTATCGGCGAAAATATGAAAATCTGGCATTTGGCGAGGCACGCTGGTATAAACTTGACATACCTGGAAATCAATGGCGTTTCCACTGCACATGCGCTCTTTGATCAATGCCAATACAGTATTAGCATGGCGGTCAAATATATCAAAATCTCTGATGCGGTCGCGGGCGAAAAAAGGGCGGGTCATAGACCTGTGAAACCTTCGAAAGTCGTGAGAATGAGTTCACTGAAACATACGGAAAGACTTACCTCCACATGTCCCCTGGTCATGTCTAATGTCAGCCATGTGAGGATATTCAACGACGATGCCTCACCGTCGGAATTGAAAACCCCAGAACCCAGGACCGAGAGCATTTTGGCTTGAAATTGCTTCCCTATTTAGGCATTAATCTCACGAGGCCAGACTTTCAAGAAGTTATTCATTGCCTTTGGAGTAATTTGTGAAATCAGTTACGAGCATAGTCTTGATGTGCTCAGGCGAAACTGTAACGATTATATCCGACCACAATATGGGAACATTGACAAATGAATCTCCACCAAACCAATCGACAAGACCGTCGGCTTAAGGAATAACGTCACATTCTCATTCGAGGATGGAAAAGAGGTCTTTTCAATGCATACCGATATACCCAGTATCTCTGTTATGTAGCAAGGCGGCTATGATGTCGATATTCCCGATGAATTTCCCAGCGATCCTGGGCGCAAGACGAGCTCCCAGTTTTGCAGCTTGACGTCTGTCATGAAGGTCCTTATATATCATAAGATTTGTTGATACCAATGGCAAAAATAGTATTGATGCGAAGACGACGAGCCACGTTGGAAGGGTATACTTGCCAAACACACCCCGATCGCTGGAGTACTGGAGCAAGTACCCAAAGAACACAGAGGGTACGACAAGCGCAGTAGCATGATAGGAGATGAAGACGACTCCTGGAGTGACGGACACCATCAGTTCGAAACGTTTGGGAGGAGATTGGCGTTGAGATATCAGTGGAGCACTACGAAAGATGAGGGCAGAACGTCTCACATTGGACAACATGATTTCACGGCTTTTATAATAAA
>QGOB01001059.1:0-37508 GCA_003313055.1 Termitomyces sp. MG145 | reverse complement strand
AGCTTGCTTGTGAGTCTATCGACCTTTTGCGTCAAGGGAAGGTCAAAATGCTTATCGTCCTGCAGGATCGTATGGTTAATGATTCAATTCGGCACAGAACTACGGGCTTGGGTTGATGTCGGATGTTCAACAACTGAGAACAATTAGATTCCCGGAAACAACCTTTGACTCTTCCGTCGAATATCAGAAGCCTCACTCTGTCATATCGGCTCGAGATCGTTGTTCTCCCACTTGACGGAAGCCAAACCTTCTCTCTCATGATGAGTACGCCATTGTAAGTTAGTGACTACCTGCGGACTCCGACGTTGAGCCTGAAAAGCACCTGCGTACTTGGTTTGAGAGATGTCGACAAGTACCTATCGTCCTTCGACATCATGAGATTTTTTTTGATCAGCCTCGACAAATTGCCACCAACTTTTCATGTTGCCAATTCTTACAGTTATCTCATTCGACCGACTGCATCGCAATAGATCGCTGGTGTTGCGGCTGCTATGTGCGTACAAGCATTTCTCGCTCGACAACTCTAACTATCGGCCCTGATGTGTCGAAGCTCGTTGATTCCTGCATCAAATGTAAGAGTATATGTCAATGAGGTATGAAGTGACGTCCGACAGTCCTAATTCTTAATAATTGAGGACAACTAGCATCAGTTGAAGCTTCGGCCTTGATATTCCACCATGAAATCCAACAGTAATGTTGCTTCACACATAACGTCGCACGTACACGGAAATAGCAGAGCAGGAATATGCAATTTAAATCGTACAATAAAGGCAACAACAGAGTACCAATGTATCATGTACGACTGTTCAAGATTGAAGTGGTCCGTACGATGGCGAACGCAGTTGTGAGATGGATGTCGGTAAATCGTTATATATACCGAAGGTAATCGAGCAAGATAGCATAACGAAAAGCGTATAAAAGGGCATACGATTCACTGTACATGAAATTACTAACGCTATATCAGAACAAATTACGCTACAAGAGAGAAAAACCAATCTTACCGAAAAATACGTGACTCAAAGACTCCAACGCGGCCGTTGCTTGACTCCCTGTGGCCGTTGCGGTATCAGAAAAGTGGAGGCTTCCTAATGGGTCATAGTGAATTTTTGCCCTCGAACAAACGATATCGGCATCTATCACGGGAGTCAGTGCTAAAGCTAATTGTTTTTAGCAATATCATGTACTTAAGGATGGAGACAGAACGGGTTGAACGAGCGTAGACATGGCATAACGCGAAAGAAAGCGCTTGCATCGAATCGGCACTGTAGACAGATAAGCTACACATAACCACGTAGAGGTGAGAAGAACCATACTTGAAGTTGTTCTCCTGGATACGAAATATCAGCAGTAAGCAACGGAAATAGAATAAAAGGGGACCATCTACGAACATCGTACAACACCTAAGAATAGCAATAGATAAGCAAAAACGAACACTTTCGAAGGAAACAATAGGGTACACACAGAGTAATGTGCGGGGCGACTTGTTCCGAGGAGGCCACCATGGCTTTGTAGGAAGTAGTCAAATTCTGTCGGATGGCCAATCTCTCTGTCGACCACAGTGCCTGCCGGACAATTTCCACTCCTATCGGAGTCCTGTGAAATTGAGAGACAGTTTCAAATTTCGACGTAGTATAAACATACCATCGTAATGTCTTATGATCGTATCCGGAGTCGTTGTAACAATGCTGTTGGTAACAATAGCTATTTGCCTTCCAGCCGTGCCATAACCAGGTCTTTTTACGCCAACAGTCTTACATGGGCTTAAGAATATATTGTTGTAAGTGACATTTACGACGATCTAAACTCACCACTGCGTACAAGGCCAACGGGGGAAGCCCCGGCTTGAATGTCCCCACGACCCGTACTACGACCCGCGTGAGGCTCCACGGGAAGGTTGAGGGCTTCCCCTGGAGCCACTGCGGGTAGATGCGCTTCGGGGGGGGGGGCATTTGGACTTCGCTGCAATAAATTAGAAGATGAAAACAATGTGAAGAAATCCAAATCCCACCGAGGAAAGTGATACACGAATGCGGCTTTCATATAACTTTCGGCACATTGCGGCGAGCTGACACTCATTACTTCTGCAGGGCGCAGGCTCAAGAAGCTTTCGACTAGGAAAAAGATCACGAGGTGCCTCCATCTGACGGTCGAAAAGACGTAAGAACATCCATATGGAAACGCAATGCACGCAGTTAAAACCCTGTTGTTTTTATTTTATATGGAAATTAACGATTAGATGAGCGAATTTTAGTGCTGTATCTGATTAATGGGATCGGCCACATGGTCACTGCTCATTGCTATTGCACAAGGGTGCATATCGTCCCTTCACAAAGCATTGCGTACTTTGAGGGATTTGCTTCAGGTCCATCACCTTTTTGCAGTGCCTCGTTTTTTTTTGGATCCATTCCTGGCTCCCTATGTTGAGTTCTGCTACTGCTATCTGTGCTGGAGAGTTGGAGAGGTATGATCTGTAGTCAAAGTAGGAAGTGGGGCACTCTCTCATCTGCCTCCCCCGCATGTTGTGCACTCCTCCCACTTCTATGAAGGTAACAGTTCAGTGGGCAATATATTCACAACTGAACAAACAGTGAAGTGCTTTGGCATGGCAGCATTCACTTCAGTAAATTGTTATATGTTTCCTGAGAAACATCAATTGGAAACATGTTATGTCATTTCTGACATGCTTTTCCAAAGTAGAGATTACTTTGTAAATTAAGAAACAGTTAAATTAAATGATTTGTTTTTATATAGAGTATCTTGGGAAAATAAAATACTTTTTCTTTGAACTTTTCTCAAGAAACATATTATAGATACAAATCATGTCCCTACCTTTTATTCAAGAAGAAAATTTCATAGATCTTTGTGTGTTTCTTTCAAAAATATTATTATATTTCTTTTGAGTGTATCTTAAGAAAATCTTTTTGAATTTCTTTTATCTGAGAAAGACAAGAACTTTTTCTCAACATACAACGAAGCTCGTTCTTGGCAGCTATGAGAGCCTGATAAACCACGAGAACAGATATAACGAGGAAAATGATCATGCTCGTCATGTGGAGAGACTTTCCGGTTGATATGGTGTTTGAGTCATTGAAGGTGTTGATATAGGAGATACCAACACTACCCATGACAATCGCTGCGAGGAGTACCAAGCAAAAAAGGTGACGACGCCGGACGATACGTGAAATGATACTCGCTGAGCTCCTGATCTTGACAAATTGACAAGCTCACCTACCAATTTTCTAGCGGAAGTAGAGACTCGAAGACATCCCCATGTACCAAGCTTGCTGTCGAAAGTATGGTCCGGTAATGAAAGGGATCAGCGCCTTCCAAAAGCTATCGCTGGTTGGTTCGTCTTCGTTTTGTCTCTGCATTGCTATGTACTCGAACCACGGAGGATAATATCCAGACGCCGTCCAGTCTATGACCCAGAGGCGACTATCGTCCCCCAAAATCAGATTTCGCAGGTGAAGATCTTGATGCGTCAGCACTAGTTCTTCTGAGTCATCAAACTTGACCATCCTCGAGGGATCGTCCAGCGGAATCTTTTCTCGGTCCGCGGCCCTTTTGTGGCAGTCATTGAAGAATCGTGAAAGCTCCGCAGAGGAAGCAAATGGGCCGCGACTAGGTTTGACCCGACCGAAAAGAGGCGAATCACAAATCCGGGGTTCACCATCAGTGATAGGCCCAGGGGGTGTCGTGCTTGAGGCTTTCAAGGAACGGAGCTGACGAATGTACCGACGTAGAGTCCAGGCAATGCCAATTTTTTGCCAAGTTGAAAGGGTAGGCCACGCCTCAGCTACCGTCCGGCCCGGAATGTAGTCCATAACGACGTAGAAAGCGAAACCTGCCGTAATCACACGATGCACACGAGGAACAGGGATAGTTGATCTTGCAAACAACAGGTTAAGTGCGTTCGCCTCAGCCGAACTGGTGAGGCCCAGTTCTTGCATTTGGTTTTCCTTGACGCAGATCTTTGTTGTCAACCGTTTCACGCAACGTTCTCCAGCGATGAGCGGGGCTTTCCGGAAACACTCCATAACCTCATGGTCACTGAGGTGGTCGACATCAGATGACTGCAGAGACATGCAGGCTCCGTGAGCGTGGAAGTTGGCGAGAGAAACCGAACGTACTCACGTCGACCTTCCTTTGCGGTCTTCTGTCAGGCACAACATAGGTCAGAATTATATCCAACGCATCTGCTAGCAACCCGAGAAACGTGTAAGCCAGCCATTTTATATACATCAGTGGGTAACCCGAAGCGCCTGATGGTAGAGTGTAAGTTGGCATCCGAAAATCTCTTCTGGTTAACTGCCGGATAAGTGACATTGCTCACGTGGCAGCAACTTATTGGATGTCCAAAAAGTTCTGATCCACCTTCACTAACATGTCCAAACCAATATCATCGTGTGACCGAAATATGTCCATATTTGTGTGGTCCATCTCTCTAATCATCAAATGGCCGTTTACTGGCACACCATAGATGACTCCTCACCGGAAATCTACTCCTTACGTGGAATGACAATATCATGGAAGGCCTACCTGTTTGACACATGCATCGAGAATAGGATCCACAAAGAGTTAACTGTAGTGTTGTTATTCCAGAGGATTGGAGTGGATTTTGATACAGCATCATCATGGTCAATACCTCTGAATAAAGCTCAACACATGCATGGAGGATCCTCAAAGAGGTTGATAGTAGCATGGTTATCACAAGGTTCTGATACAACATCATCATGGTCAATACTCCTGAATGTGGCCATATATTTGGCCTTGCATGAAGATGCTACTAGGATTTTCTGTCTTAGGATTTTCTGTCTTCTAGCATTCTCAGAATTGACACTATCAGAGCCAAGACTGCATGTGTATTTGCCAATGACATGTCTTGTGTTGGGGAAGGTTGGTGAAAGAGTGTAATGAGGATGCTTGTTACTTACTGCAATCTTTATTATTATTATACAATATTACATAATTATCCATACATATATATAACAAGGTCACACTTATGTGACCTTAAGCTTTTATTTTTGCACACTGTAGGCAGACCCAATAGACAGGTTCCGACTCATGGCTCATGCATGTAAGGCTTAGTAGTGCAAAGTGTTACATTTTTTTTAAGTCAACTTGCATTGACTACTGCCTTCAGTGAAAGTTCTCATCATCATTGATACTATCATAACATTGTTGGACAGCATTATATAAAGACACACTGGGACAGGAAATATCCAAGGAGGATGCAGTGGCCAGGGATGATGACTGTGAGAGGATGCTCACAATGTGGGATACTCCTCACAAGGCAAGGCCGAACTCAGAGGTCAGGATGAGCGAGCACGGCGGCAAGTGAGCCATAACAGCCAACTGGCGGCGGCGACAAGCAGGGGGACGCGAAGAGAGAAACAAGCAAGTAAGGTCGACACTATGGAGCTCACAGTTGTTCTGGTGTATAGGCCTGAAAGAACTGCTATTGCTAGGAGTGGGGATACTTTGGTATCCCACTCCTGCCTATATACTACATCAGTAATACCTATTACTACGATATTTTGACTAATAGGCCCGGTCTGTAATAAGCTACATAGAGTAAGTGCATATCAGCATGAGTAAGCTAGCCAATGGCATAATGCCTGCTGGGAAGAGCATCCAGAGACTGACTAATAGCATGGGTCCAAGGGCAACCAGCTGACCCATAAGGTGAGGTGCCAAGATGGGAAGAGAGTAGGAAAGGCAGAGCGTCCCCGGGAGACTGGCTAGATAGATGCCGGAGTCCAGAGGCTAAGCCCGGCTAGGGTTGGACATGACTGTGGCAGTGTTACCATTGACAAGTCAGAGGTCCCCTTACATCACCCCCCCCTCAAGGTCCATCGACCCAACGGACAGGAAATTTGGGTGGTAGGGTAGCGCAAACAAGTGGCAGTAGAGTTGGACTACAAGGAGAGCCCAGGGGAAAACGGTGGTTTAAACTGTGTCATAGTTGTAGAGTGCCGTCAACATTGTTGAGAGGGTACGGCGGGAGGAATTTTGACTTTGCAAAGGTGAGCCAGGACAGAGTAAGTCCCAGAGCCCAACAGGCAGCAAGTGTTGGCAGGCAGCGTGCATAAAGCAGCAAGCAGCCAAGCGGAAAGTGAGCAAGCGAGCTAAGCCAAGAGGTGTCCCCTTATCAAGGTGGATGCATCTAGGAAAACCAAGACCAGGGTAGGAGTTGTCATCTCCCACTAGGGAAGGGCCTTGTCCTTGAGCACGACAGGCAGCAGGCATCGGCAAGCGGTGAGCGTGTAAAGCAGCAGGAGGCGAGATGGAAGGTGAGCAGGCAAGTTATGCAATGGGGTAGGGAATGCGTAGGGTGCTGATGCTGAAGGGTAGAGTCGGACCAACACCAATTAAGGCATGTAGGGGTAGGGTGGGTGCAGCGGGCTAGAGAAGGGTGCTGCATAGGACTCCTAGCAACCTGTGAGAGGTCGCTCACGATGTGGGATACTCCTCACAAGGCAAGGCCAAACTCAGGGGTCAGGACAAGCGAGCACGGTGGCGAGCGAGCCATAACAGCCAACTGGCAGCAGTGACAAGCAGGGGGACGTGAAGAGAGGAACAAGCAAGTAAGGTCGACACTATGGAGCTCACAGTTGTTCTGGTGTATAGGCCTGAAAGAACTGCTATTGCTAGGAGTGGGGGATACTTCGTATCCCACTCCTGCCTATATACTACATCAGCAATACCTATTACTATGATACTTTGACTAATAGGCCCGGTCTGTAATAAGCTACATAGAGTAAGCACATATCAGCATGAGTAAGCCAGCCAATGGCATAATGCCTGCTGGGAAGAGCATCTGGAGACTGACTAATAGCATGGGTCCAAGGGCAACCAGCTGACCCATAAGGTGAGGTGCCAAGATGGGAAGGGAGTAGGAAAGGCAGAGCAGCCCCGGGAGACCGGCTAGATAGATGCTGGAGTTTGGAGGCTAAGCCCGGCTAGGGTTGGACACGACTGTGGCAGTGTTTCTGTCTTCTAGCAGTCTCAGAATTGACACTATCAGAGCCAAGACTCCATGTATATTTGCCAAAGACATGTCTTGTGTCAACACTGTTCCCAGCTATTTGCCAGATGGCTGAGATACTATTCACATTTGAGGGCACTGGGAGTGCCAGAACAATTTTAGGGGCATATTGCACCCTAATTATTATTGGTCACCAACAACCAATGTAGTATATGTTGGCAAGGAGGCAAAAATTGCTTGCTCCCATGAAATGGCTGGGATGGTTTACATATCCTATTCCTATTTCAAGCTATACTCTTGGGCATTGATGTGGAGGTTGTGGTGAACCACCTCCCAGAGGATGATAGGAACTGGCTGCCTGTCCCTCTTCCTTCACACATGTCTGCCATGTTTGGACATTGATATGACCCAGTCAGTGCTGGCTGCCCTGACAAGTCAGACCAAGCATGTGGCATGTGACCGTTACTGACCAACCATTAACAACACCAACCGTTACCGACACCAACCATTACCAACACTGACCATTACCAACAATTGTCCCAACAACTGAGCTGACCTTGGATAATCCATCCCCTTCTGCAGCCCCCAACTGGCGGCCAATGATCAATTGTAACCATGTTACCAATGACCCAACAATTGTAGAATAATTTTCACTTACAATTTTCTTTCTCAATCTACTTACCATTTTCTCATATTGCTTACAATTTTCCTATTCAATAGCAGCCCCTGACATGTGCTATAACATGTGACCGCTATGCTTACTATCTCTTACTGGCTTCCCCTTTTATTGCCTTACATACCTATAAATACTGCTTGGTCAGTAGCTAAACATCATCAAATCATACCAGAGTCTAGTCCCCATTTCAGACCATGCTTCAGATCTTGTTCTTGCTCTTGCTTCGTTACCGACTGATTTGTGTTTACCCAGTCCAGTCTCTGCTCATTTGCTCGCTCAGCTTAATGGTCTTGTTAAACTTAGCACTTGTCACCTTTGTTACGTGCCATACAGGTGCCCTCGTTTTGCCTTTGTTAGGCACCATACAGGTGCCCTTGTCAAGCGTTCATTAATGCTAGCACCTATGGCTAGTGACTCGTATATCTCTGTTAACTCCTCCTATATTCCTTAACAACCTTCCAGGTCTTCAAAGACCTCTTAAAATCGCTGCAATTTGGTAGCAACATTAACGGCCGCACCATTACCTCTTACTGCTCTCTCTCACTTCCTTACCGACCCTGACCTCACAACTCCTTACTGGGTTTCTGGGACTTTGCTTGACTCCTCTCACACACACACATAACACTACTACTTGCTAGCTACCCTATCTAGTTAGTCTTGTTGGTTTTTTCCTGCATAGCAGCTAAGCAGCAAGACAGCACATCAACATGCAGATAATAATATGTGTAGTGCAGGACTTAATCAAGTCCCCCTCAAACATCACTTTGAAATTGACTGCTGAGCACAGTACTTACTGCACTATGGTCATCTGGGTTTCCAGAACTTTTGTGTCTGGGATTGCCATCAACAGCTTCAGACAGGTTCATTGAGGATCTGTCTTTGGATATATTTTGGGATGCATATTAGCTCCTACTGGAGCTAATGCCAGAGCTTCTTACATGAGAGCCTTTCCTCTTGTTTCTGCTTGTCCACAGCTCTATGCAGAAGCTGTGGAAGACTACAACCATGAAAGTTCAATGGCATTTTGGGCCATCAACAACTACACATTCCCATTATACAGGCTTCATATAGAGCCTGCTCAAGCACAGAATCTGGGAGAAACAGAGGTACTACAGCACCTCATCACTAATCACATTCCATGTATGTGGATGGATCATGCATACACCTATGGTATATGCTCCCTCAATTACTACTAGTCTAGCAGTGGTCTGCACATGGACATATTTCTCCATGTGGATAATGATCATTTGGCATGATTGGAATGCTATGGCATTCCTGGAGTGCTTTCAGGATATGATGAGTGGTACTATCCCAGCCCCAATGACTGAGAATGCATGTGTGTTCTTATCCAATTGCTAGAAGCTCCTGGGCTCATGCCACTCATTGATTGTGAGTGACTATGCTATGGCAAAGATGCCAGGTTCCATTACCTGGCCAATCAATCCAAGGCTGCAATTAACATGGCTGTAACACAACCACTGATGGTAATGACCTCCAGTGCTGTGAATTCTCCAGTAGAGCCTGATGCATCTCTACTTGTGTCTGATCCTGAGCAGGATTTGAAACAACAGAACTCCCCCAATGATTTTTTGTCTTCTAATGACACATCTTCTTGGGATGGCTCACCTCCTCCTCCCACATCCCCTGCTCTGGATAGCACTGTTGCATCTGGAACAGTATTACCTGCCCCATCTGGAAATACAGTGCCCAGTGAGACCATGGCCAACACTGCTGCCTCCAAACCTGTGGCTCCAGCTGTAGTTTCTGCTATCACTGGTGCTTCTGCCACTATGTCCAATGCTGTGGTGGAGAGGTGGGACAAGATGGCTACTGAGCCAGGAGATCTTGGGGAGCTGATGCACATTGAGAGAATCTAGATTTCCTCTGGATCATCTTATGTCAATCACTTTTTGTGATTGACTCAACATAATCAGACTGTAGAATCATTGATCCTACACTACTTGTCACTAGAAGTCACTCATCATGTGCTGAGCTGGTATTATGGGTGGGATGCTAGTTCTCACTCCAAAACTGTTTGCATTACTTGAACATTTCAGTATGAGACCTTGAGGGTCTCAAGAGAGAGGAGTGTAACAAGGATGCTTGTTACCCATATCATTACTCTATTAATTTAGTATTATTATATTAATTACATAATTATTCCTACTTATTACTTTAAGGTTATGCTTATGTAACCTTAAGCTTTATCTTTTGCACACCATAGGCAGATCCAATAGACAGGTTCTGAGCTTGTAGCAAGCAGTCTGACTCTTTGTATGCTTTGTGTAGTGAAAATCTCTGAATGCCTTGGACATCTTGCAGTTCAACAAAATCACCAAGGAGAACACATGAAGTTCCTGTGGCAAAACTAAGGACTTTACAGTGTTCATTGTGGTTGAATGACTTGAGAGAATGCTACCACCAGACAAGTTTGGATCAGAGCTACTATACCTGTTGTACTCTGTAACAGCTTGCCATTTGTCCACATTAATATTGGGCATTCCAGAAATGTGAGAAGTTTGAGTTCTTTTTCATTGAACTGTATAGCATCCTAGTCAAGAAAGCTATTGATGAGTTAGATATATATATAATAGTGATAAGGTCCTTGGTAATGTTTTCTAGAAGGCTGGATAGACTTTTACTTTTCTTTTCAAAGAATGAAAAGAGGATAATTGCATAAACTCTTGCTTGTTCTCTGGCACCACAGACATTGATTTGCCACTCTTCTTCAAAGACACAGTGTTAATCTCTGAACCAGTTAAAATCTGAACCAATGGGACCTAATAGATAACAGACACAGTAAGTGTTGTAATCTTCAGTCTGCAGTATAAGTAACTGAGGGTGCTGTATCTTAAGTATGAGGTATATATAATAAAATAATTCTTTGTACCACATGACAATGATAAGTGTGATATTTAATGTGATATGTGTGATTTTGTAGCACACTTATGGTAACCATAATCATATCATAATCACTCTACCTCAATACTCCTCCTTACTATAAATTGTGCTTCTTCTTGCATGAAAACCTCATTGTAGACCTAGGATACTTCATAATCAAGTAAAATACAGTGTTCTGCAATATTGTCTTTAGTGTTGATATACCACATTGTTATCTTGTTTGATGTGACATGCTCTCACAGAAAATGATACTTGATATTGATGTGGTTGACATGAAAATGAAAAAGTGGGGCTTTCATCACATAATATTGTAGTAGCGTTTTTTGTGGGCTGTCCAACTGCTGCCATGACCATTCTCAACCAGATACTGTCAGGTCCCACTGACAATGGGGGCTCAGCTACACTGGCAAGTCCTTACTAGGCAGGCTCAAGAGCAGGTACAAGTCTGGGGCTGATCAGAAGCTCTGGCATGACTATGGAGTTTCCAGGGTAAGGTCTGGAGGTTCCAGGGCTATGAGGCAGAAATGACTGAGGAGATAAGAGTGCTCTGGAGTTAGGGAGCACAAGTTTGGGGAAGTCAAGTCAAAGAAGACAAACAAAGGGGAAAGGAAAGATGAGATTAATTGAGAACTGGAGATAAGTATGAGAGATAGTATATTACAAGTATGAAATAGAAGGGAAACAGAGAGAGTAAGGAATCAGGAAACAATACAAGATATGGAACTTGTAAACAGAGATGGAGGAAATGAGGCATAGAATGGAAGTACAAAGCATGGAGACAAGATACAAGAGACAAGACAAGGAAGAGAGGAACTGGAGAATGAAACACACAATATTAAACAAGAACTAAGGCAATATTAAGACTACCAACTTGTACACTACCCTATGACCTATATACTATCCTCTGGCTAAGTCCTGGGGCATGTCTCAGTCCCAGAGTCATGGCATCTATCAGGGCATGTTAGTGCAGGCCACAGTTGCATTGTATGGAGTAGGTCAGCAGTTGCGGTGCACAGTGGTGGCACTGCTAATGCCACAGGCAATGAGTGTTGAGCTTGATGATGTATTGATAGCCTGCCAGAGGAATGTTGACATGACAGCCAAGATGCCAGGGTCTGGTGATGTCTGATGGCATGGAAGCCTTGAGGGTGGCAGCCAAGGTGCTGGAGTTTGGTGATGGCCATAGGAATATTTGGAGATGGCCAAGGATGTTGCCAGTGCAAGCATCAGTAGAGTTGTTAGGGGTCCTAGGAGTGTATGGAAGGTGGGAGAGTATGTGCCAGGGTTGGAATAGTGTGTGAGAGTCTGGAATTGGTGGGGTCATGACATTACCCCTCTTTAGCATCAAGACTCTTTGAAATGAGTGTGGTGGCAGTGCTATGGGAATCAAATCCAAGCTAGTATTAAGGTTGACATGGAAGATGTTGGAATGGAAGTCAAAGTTGTATGGCAGCCATCTAGAAGCTGTCTCATAGGATAAAAAGAGGGGGCTCACTGCAAGTATTCCTTCATTTCTCATGTCTTCTTCTGACTCTTCCTCAAGTTCTTCTACTCCTCCTTTGTCCAACAATAACTGTGTCCACTCCTGAGAGCTCTATAAGGTGTGCTGGGCCACTTATGACTATTGTTGGAAGGAGTGGGAGTTGTTTATAAATGCTCTGTCAGCATAAGTGAAAAGCCTCCTTGGTGTCTCAGGATTGACCCTAAGCCAAAGGTGTCTATGCAAACCTTGGTGGTTGGTCCATCTTAGCAGATCCCATCTCATACAGAGGTAGTAGTTTTGTAGTTGGCCCCCCAGATTGCTTTGAATGGCCCACATGGGTGCTGTGTACTTTAGGAGGCCATAATGCTAGAGCAGATCATGAAGGCATTGGCTTGAACCCAGAGTTCCTCAACACTTACATGGTGCTAGGCATGCAGTCTGGTGAGTGGTTTCTTAGTTGTAACTTTTGAGACTGATCTGGAGTCACTTTAGTGTGTATTTTGTGCCTGCAAGGGGGATCCCTGCAAGTTCAGGGCTTCAGAGGTGGGGTCATAGTATGACTTGTCTGTGTGTAAGGCCTGTCATGCCTGCCACAAAAGGTGTTTGGTGTTGCAACTTTGGAGGGCAACCTGCATGGCAGAGGAGCAGGAGTAGGACATGAGGTGAGTCTTGGCACAGATGGTAGCAACCTCCAAGTCTTGGCAGTGGAAGAGGCTGGGGTGAGGCCTGGGCATGCAAAGAGGACTTGTTGGGAGTCCAAGGGTAGTGGTGTGGGATCTAGGGCCATAGTGAAGGTGGAGCCACTGCAAGGGGTAAAGAGGGCATTGGAGGCTACCTTTGGTGGGAAGGGTAAGAAGCAGGTGTTTTCTCCTTTTGGTTGACCCCCCAAGCAGCTCCAGAGGTCTCCCTCCCCTAAGATAGGTCCTCTCAGGATGCATATATATCCCTTCTACACTGAAAGGCTCCTGGGCCCTTATTTCTTGGTAGCTACTCCTAAGATTTTGGCGGTGAAGGTGGTCCTACATCAGTGGGCAGAGGCCTTGGTGGAGGAGATTGCCCAGAGGGATGCAGAGTTGCAGGAGGTCCAGAGGGAGCAGGATATGGCAAGGCAGAAGCTGGAGGTTAGAGTGAGTGTGGAGCTGATGGAGATATGGATGAAGTTGCAAAGGGCCTATGGCTATAGAGGTCATGAATTCCCAGGCAGTAAAAGGTGAGGGACATTCAAACATGGATCTGGCAACTTAAGAGGGTGGTAACATCCTCTGGAGCATGTTTGGTGCTCTTGTTGTTTTGGCCTGATTAGTTGGAAAGGTGGAGAGCAGAGGCAGAGAGTTTCTGAGTTGAGAGGGAGTTGGTTTCTTGCAGAGTTTCCAAGTGTTGTTTTTGGGGCCGTAACTTTTCCAGTGTACAAGGTAGAGGATTTGATCACAGACTTGTTGGGAGTCAAGGATTTGATTGACTTCATAGTATTTGTCACCCTTGAGTCTGATTGGCAGAGGTTGCTTGGGTCACTGGCCAGAGAAGGGGTCTGGAGGCATACTTCTTGAGGAGACAGACATAGAAGATTGGGTGGAGGCTTTTGAGGGCTGGAGCTAGTTTGAGCTTGTAGATGTGTGTTGAAACCTTCTGGAGGGTTTTAAAGGGTTTGAAATGTTTGTGGTTGAACTTTGAAGAGGATCAGTGAGTTTTGATGTTGCACTGGTTAAACCACACAAGGGTTCTCAGGACCCAGTTGCACCAAATTGGCAGCACATCCAGCATTCATGTAGGACAATGCCTATTTAATTGTTTGCATTGGGTCACCAAAGGATGATGCATGCAGATTAATGTACAGTTTGCAGGCAGTTAGGAATTGGCAACCTTGTGCCCAATCTCCATCAAAAGAAGGAGGAGGGGCTGCTTTGATCACAGATGAGGTCTTAGAGACCATTGTCATTATGAAGGAAGGCAGCGGGGTGACAGTCGCTGCTGGGAGAACTCCAGAGGTGGAATGATCTGGAGTTGGCAATGAGGGGGCATGGGAGAGAGCCAAGGAGCTGGGGGTGACCCCTAAGGAAGCAGAGTGCATGGAGGAGATGAGTTCTTCAAGCTGGGCCTGCATGGTGGAAAGCTGGTGAGAGAGAGCAAGTTGAATAGTGTTGGAGGTGGAGAGGCCCTGTTCTACAGCCTGTAACCGAGCATAGGCATTGTCCTGAGCAGGGGTAGAGGTGCCTGGGGCAGGAGGGAGGTCTGAAGCTGGAGTGGCAGGCATGATAGAGGAGGGACCAAGAGAGGACTGGTGGAGGAGCTAACAGGCAGGAGTGAGCCCCTGAAGGCAGAAAAGAAGCAGACAGGGGAGCACAACTGCTTGGGTGAACCCAGACCAGTTATGAGAGACTTATTCTGCTGTAAGGGCAACCTCAGAGAGCTGTGGAACTCACACAACTAGCAGAGAGATATCCAAAGTTGTATTAGCAAGTGGCTCCAATGTATAGGGCTAGCTACTCACCTGGCAGAGGGATATCCAAAGAGAAAGTCCCTATGCCAGGGTGTGGAGGCTTCTAGAGCCTCAGAAGCATGGGAATCAGCTGTATAGTACACATAAGCCACTGAAAAAGGAGTGTGGGAATAAAAGATGAAAATCTCGGAAATTGCCAGAGAATGGGTTGGTAATGTCCATCAGATGACTCTGGCAAGTCAGGTGGTCAGAAAAGGGTCAGATGACCAGGAAGGGATCAGATGACCTTGAGAACAATGTCAAGTGATCAGAAATGCGGACACAATATGTATAGAGAATATCTGAAGGAGAGAAGAAGAGAAAAGGAAGAGGAAAAAGGAAAGGAAACAGGAAAAAGAGAGAAGAGGGAATGGTCCTGTGGATTGTCCCTTTACACTCAGTAGATGAGGATGTTGTTGAGGTACACAATTACAAAGACATTGCTCATGTTGTGGAAGATGTTGTTCATGAAGTACTAGAAGGTAGCAGGGGAGTTGGTCATTCTGAAGGGCATGATGAGGTATTTGAAGAGTCTATAGTGGGTGCAGAAAGCAGTTTTCCATTCATGTTCCAGAGCTATACACACATTGTTGTAGCTGGATCAGAGGTCTATTTTGGTATAGATCTTAGCACTGCAGAAACAATCAACAAGATTACCAATGAGAGGAAGGGGTTACTGGTTCTTTTTTGTAACTTTATTGAGTCCTCAGTAGTCAAGGCAAAGTTGGAAGGAGCTGTCCTTCTTCTTTGCAAATAGTACAGGTGCTCTAGTGGCAGAGTTCAAGGGCTAGATAAATCCCTTGCCAAGCATTTCATCAAGGTAATCCTTGAGTATGTGGAGTTTCACTTCAGACATGTTGTAGATCTTGCCAAATGAGGGTGTGGTGCCTTCCTCTAGGTTGATTGTATGATCATATATTTGGTGTGGGAGGAGTTCCATGGCACTTCCTTTGGAGAAAACATCAGCAAACTCATGGTACTTAGGAGGGACTACTTTGCATAAGATTTGCTCCTCCATCTTGGGTTTAGCTGGGATGTTTTTGGCACAGAAATGTTCTTCAGGAAGCACTGGGATTATTTGAAGCTGGAAAGCTGAGGTGCTGTCTTGTAGGATGCATGTAAAGGGTTCTGAGCCTATGATTTTGATTTTCAAGTTAGTCGGATTAGGAGGCTTGTGGCTATCTGAGGTTGGCGCATCTCTGGCAGTTGGGGACATGGGTGTCTTGTGGCCCAAGGTGGGGTAGGAGGGGCTCTTATATCTGTTCCAGAGGATATTGGAGGGGAACAAGAGAGTCAGTTATGAGGATGGGTTCTGAGGTAGTCCAGAGTTGTTTCTTGGGGTTGCTGAAGGCTCCAAAGTTGCAAGGTCATTCATGGTCTAGAGTTGGAAGTGGATGGTGGCTAGACTGGCATCAGGCCCTGAAAAGATCAGGATAGAGTTTGTAGGGAAGAGGTCCATTACTATAGTTGCCTCTGAGGTCAAGATAGGGGGCCTATTATGGATGAAGTTAGGTGCTGGATGGGGGGAGCTTCATCAAGCCTGGTGAGTCTGTTGCTGGGGGGTGCAGGCTTGCTGACATAGAATAGGTGTCAGGTCCTGCTGACAATGAAGGCTCAGCTACACTGGCAAGTCCTTACTAGGTGAGCTCAGGAGGAAGAGTACAGGTCTGGGGCTTCTCGGAAGCTCCGGTGCAGCTACAAGAGATGCAAAACTAGACTAGAACAGAAACAAAGACTATGGTGAATATCAAGACTACTGACTCGTATGCTATTATACAATTTATATATTACCCTCCTGCTAAGTCTCAGGACAGGGTTCCAGCCTAGGACTGTGGCATATGATTATTCTCTGGCTAAGTCCTGGGACAAGCTCTCAGCTCCAGGGTCATGACATCTTGTTGGGGTGTGTTGGTGCAGGCTGTGGCTGCCTTGCATAGAATGAGCTGGCGGTCATAGTGCACGATAATGCCACAGGAGCAGGTGTGGAGCTTGGTGACGTGCCGATGATTTGCAGGAGGAATGTTACATGATGGCCAGGGTGCTGGTGGTTTGGATATATCCAAGGACAGGGAAGCCTTGAGGTGATATGCCAGCCAGGATGCCAGAGTTTGGTAATGCCTAGGAGTATGTCCAGAGATGGCCAAGAGTGTTGCCGGTGCAGTATTGTGAGGTTGTTGGTGGCCCTGGAGGTGTGGGGAGTAGGGGGAAGGTGTATGTTGGGGTCAGAGCAGCGTACAAGGGTCCAGAGTTGGCAAGTTTGTGACAATAGGGCGTGGGGAGATATGGCCTCATTGTGAGAAGGAGGGGGTTGCACAGGTTTGGCATGAGAAGTTTGGCTTGCTCTAGCTAGCCCCAGGTATGGAAGATGCTGGAGACAGAGTGGGCCCTAGTGCATGACGTGAGACCAATTGTGTGGACAGCAGATTGGTTGAAGAGGCCTTTTTCCAGATTCAGGAATCAGAGGGTCATAAAGGCAGCATTGAGTTTTTGCTGCTGATATTGAGCCAGGGGTAGAGCTTGGTCCCAGAGTTGATTTGGTTCTTCCTGCTGTATGTAGAAAGAGTGGGCAGGGTCAATAGAGTCCTCAAAGCATTGTGGCATGGAGCTGGTATGGATTTTGTTGACTAGGGCTAGGAGTTGGGTAAAGCTTGGTCCCAGAGTTGATTTGGTTCTTCCTGCTGTATGTGGAAAGGGTGGGCAGGGTCAACAGAGTCCTCAAAGCATTGTGGCATGGAGCTGGTATGGATTTTGTTGACGAGGACCAGGAGTTTGGCCTGGAGAGAAGTGCCTACCTGGAAGGTATTGGCAACAATGTTGGAGAGGTTGCCCTTCTGATAGCTCTTGTGGAAGTTGAGGAGGCAATCAGCCCACTGCTCCAGAGTGCTAGAGATTTTGAGTTGTCCCAGACTGATGAGGAGGGTGTGCATATGCTTGGAGAAGGCAACGAGGGCAATGTGTAGTGAATGCAGGATGTCATTGCACTACTGCACATAGGCCTCAACCCACTGCTGATATGCAAGAGGGAAAGGAGGGCATGTGCTGGTGGGGCTGCAGTGAGTTGGAAGTGCTGGGAAAGGATGGTGTTAAGGCGTTCTTGGACTGGGGCTGGGTAAGCAAAGTAGGGTCTCAGAGCAAAGAATGCAGTGCTGGTGGGGCCTCATGTGCTGTCCAGAGTTTTGGGCAATTTGCTGGGCAGAGTCCTGAGGTAAGTCTCTAGGTGGGCTGACCTGGAGTTGCAGTGCCAGTCTGGAGGTAAGCCTTAGCTGATTGAGGGCCAGTATTTGAGTCTAGGGCCTAGTGATATGGGGGTAAGGGGAAGTAGTGTTTGATGACTTGTGTGGGGTAAGGGGTGTGGGAGGAGTTAATGATGTATGAGGCCTTGGGGATGGGTCAGTTGTAGATATTGTAGCTTGTGGATGTGTAGGCATAGATGTACATAGCCATTGAGTAAGGGGTAAGGGAGAATCTTGATATTATGTCAGGTTCCACTGACAACAGGGGCTCAGCTACACTGGTGAGTCCTTACTAGGTGGGCTTGAGGGCAGGTATAAGTCTGAGGCTGATCAGAAGCTCTGCCGTGACTACAGGGTTTCTAAGGTAAGGTCCAGAGGTTCCAGAGCTACAAGGCAGAATCAACCAAGGAGATAAGAGTGCTTTAGAGTTAGGGAGCACAAGCTTGGAGAAGTCAAGTTTAAGAAGACAAACAAGGAGGAAAGGAAAGATGAGATTAATTGGAAACTGGAGATAAGTATGAGAGATAGTAAATACAAGTATAAAACAGAAGGGAAACAGAGAGAGTAAGGAATCAGGAAACAATATGAGATATGAAACTTGGAAACAAAGATGGAGGCAATGAGGCATAGAACAGAAGTACAAAGCATGGAGACAAGATACAAGGAATGAGACAAGGAAGAGAGGAACTGGAGAACAAAAGACATGAAACTAAACAAAAACTAAGGCAATATCAAGACTACCAACTTGTACACTACCCTACAATCTATATATTGTTCTCTGGCTAAGTCCTAGGGCATGTCTCAGCCTCAGGGTTGTGGCATCCATTGGAGCATGTTGGCGCTGGCTGCAGTTGCATTGCATGGGATGGGTCAACAGTTGCAGTGCATGGTGGTGGTGCTACTAATGCCACAAGCAATGGGTGTTGAGCCTGATGACATGTTGACAGCCTGCCAGAGGAATGTTGATGTGGTGGCCAAGATGCCAGGGTCTGGTCATGTCCAATGGCATGAAAGCCTTGAGGTGATGTGGCAGCCAAGGTGCCAGAGTTTGGTGATGGCTATGGGAATATTTGGAGATGGCCAAGAATGTTGCCAGTACAAGTGTCAGTGGAGTTGTTAGGGGTCCTGGGGGTGTATGGGAGGTGGGGGAGTGTGTGCCAGGGTTGGGATAGCATGTGAGGGGTCTGGAAATTGGTGGGGTCATGACAGATACATTTCTGCACTGCTTTGATTGCCTACACTTGCTGCAGAGTCTTGGTCTGGAAACTTAACTGTGCATGTCTGCTTGATCTTGTTAAGGAGTTCAATGTGGTTTTAAGTGCCAAAAAGAAGGAGCTTGTCAATTCTCATCTTGTAAAGGACTGCACTGACAGACCAGAGGTTGGCTTTGGCATTGTATTTTTCATAGCAGAGGATTTCAGGGGCCATGTAGAGGCTATGGCAAGCAAGCAAAAAGATAAGAGATTAGTTTGGTGGAAATGAAAATAGAAAAGAATGTATGGAGATCTGCAGGGAGTCTCTGCCCAAGGACCCCCAGACAGCGGACCCCAGGCAGATGGGGCCCGGCTATGAATGCCTTTCCCCCCAATGGCTTGGCAGCAACAACTTCTACTATTATCACAATGCTAGTCCCACACAAAATCAAAATGCTCTGGATGACACCCGCAATGCACTGGCATGCAAAGGGAAGCTTAACATACAGAAGCTGGAACTCTTCATGGGCCACAACCCCTGCAAGTGCACACCTATCTCACACAGTGCCTCACCATGTTCCAGGCAAAACCGGTCACCTTCCAGCTCAAGAACTCCAGGGTTTCATTCGCAGCTTTGTACCTCTAGGGCATTGCCTACGATCACTACACTGCCCTACTACAGTACGACTCCACCAACTCCATCCTCTCCAACTGGCAGGCCTTTGTCCAGGAGTTCTCTGGCAAGTTTGGCATCTACAACATTATGGCAGAAGCAGAGGAGACACTCATCAACTTCCAGATGCGCTTGGAGGAATGCTTCACTAGTTATATTGTCTGGTTTGAGCAGGAAGCCTACAAAATGAGCTGGAACTACAATGCCCTCGGGTTTGCTCTTTACTGTGCCCTACTCCAATGCATCAAGGATGTCCTCCACATTGCTCTCAAACAGACCATGTATGACAGATACAAGGCGCTTGTCACTCAAGTCACCCAATGGTATTGGAAAGACTAAAGCAAGTCCGCGGCCCCCCAGAACAGTTGGAACCTCACAAGCAACCCTTCCTGGCAACCCTGGGGGACACATGCAGGATTTCTTGCTGGAACCACCCCCACTCCTCACCTCAACCCAGGCTGGGGACCCTCTGGACTAATTTGACTCCCTGGCCCCTGCCTCCCCACTCAGCTCAATGCCGCCACCCTCGACAAAGCCACAGAAACCCTCTCCAATGAACTCAACCCCCTTCCCAACTCCTCCAACACCCCTGGTGATGAAGAGTCTCTATGGGCCAATCATGTCCAGAACTCTGGCTGACCCTGGATCAACATGCTCAACAATGTGCAGGAGCACCAATGCAAGGAAGGCTCATGCATCCTGTGTGGCAAGCAAGAGCACTTCATCAATGACTGCCTCAAATGCCACACTATGAGCCATGCAGTCTGGACCATTGATGGTGAGGATTGCAACTACCAATTTACAGAAAATGAGCCAGCAGTTTAGATCTGGAAGATGCACTAAATTGCAGACCAGACCTTGATGTCTTCTTCACTATGGCTTCTTACCTCTGTGCAATGGTTTTATCCCCAGACACCCCCACAGCTTACCTCTCCTTGCAGTCCCAATAGGCCCTCCTCATCAATACCTCCCTTGATGCCTCTCCCACCCTTGTCAACACCCTCATCAACAGCAGTGCCACCAACAATTTTGTCAACAAATCCCTGGCCTTATCAACCCCCTACCCTCTCCAACGGTTATCCATCCCCATCCACCTCTGCCTCTTTGATAGCAGTACCACATCCTCCAGAGCTATCACTTACTCTATACCATTGCCCGTTACATTCACTGACGGCCAGCAGCAGAAAGTCTGGTTCCTTGTAACTAGGCTCCACGCCGCTGCCCCCTCATCTTGGGGCTCCCCTGGCTTCATGCAACCAACCCCCAGATTGACTGGCAGAACCTCACACTCTGCCTCCACTGGCAACCCGCAACTGCCCCAAATAGATACCCCGAAACTGTCACAACCCCGCCATCTCTAGACTCTCATATGCTGCCCCAACCCCAGCACACACCTCCCCCGTTCCCCTCACACACCTTTGGGGCTGCCAGCAACCTCACAATGCTGCACTGGCAACACCCGTGGCCATCTCTGGACAGACTCCTGGGCATCACTGAACCCTGGCATCTCGGCTGACACATTATCCCAAGGCTTTCCTATCACCAGATACATCTAAAACCCCGGCATCCCAGCCATCACATAACATTCTGCAACATTCCTCCTGCAAACTGCCAGCACGTCACCAGGGCCACCTGCTTCTGTGGTGTTGATGGGCACCACTACCATGCCCTGTGATTGACGGCCCACCCTATGCAAGACAGCCGTGGCCCACACTAGCACACCCTGACAATTGCCACAACCCCGGGGTGGGAAACATGCCTAGGGACTTAGCTGGAGGACAATCAGATGCTATGGTCCTGGGCTGGAACTCTGCCCTAGACTTAGTGGAAGGGTAATATATAAACTATAGGATAGCATACAAGTGGGGTAGTCTTGATATTCACTATAGTTTTCCATAGTCTCCATCTCTGTTCCAATCTAGTTTCATGTCTCTGTCTCTCTGTCTCTCATCTTGTCTCTTGTCTCTCGTCTCTGTGCCTTGTATTTCCATTCTGTGACTCATATCTCTGTTCCATATTTCTCCTCCATTTCTCTGTCTCCTGTCTTGTATCCTGTCCTCTCTATCTCTACTTTCTGTTCCATATCTCTTATCGTTCTCTGGTTTCCTGTTCAATCTATCCCCTATCTGTTCTGTACCTATCTCTATCCACTCCCAAACCTACTTCCATTCCCCAAATTAATACAATCCTCCCGTTCCCTGTTTCCCCCTCCACTAAGAACTCCCAATCTCCTGAACTTGTGCTCCTCAACCTGGAGCACTTTCAACCTCGCACGCATCATTACTTGTACCCCGGAGCATCTAGACTCCACTTCAGGCCACTCATAGCTGTACCGGAGCTTCCAAGAAGCCCTGGACCTGTACTTGGCCTCCTGAGCTCACCTAGTAAGGACTTGCCAGTGTAGCTGAGCCCCCATTGTCAGTGGGACCTGACAGGAACACCCCACGTACCCATCAACAACACCCTTGCAACTTTGCTCAACCTCTGCCCAATCCTTCATCATCAATGCCCAATTAGGCAGCCTCCCCAACATGCTACCCACCCTCATCAATAGCAGGGCCACTGGTATGTTTGTCAGCAAACAATTATGGCTAACCCCTAGCCTCCTTGGAAAGCCCCTAGAACTCCAACTCTTCAACAGGCACGTTGCCACCTCTGGACCCATCACCCACTTCTACTCCAACACTCTCCTCCTTAAAAATGGCCTTCAGTTCCCTGTGAATCTCCTGGTCACCTCTTTTCTGGAGTCAACTCCAATTGTCCTTGGGCTAGCCTGGCTATGCAATGTCAACCCCAACATCAACTGGGAGGACCTCATGATGACCTTCCCAGGGCCTGATGCCAGCTTGGCCACCACCATCCATCTCAAACTCCATACCATGGACAATCTGACAACACCGGAGACCTCCACATTCCTAAAAAACAACTCCAGACCACTCTGAACTCCCACCCCACACCCAATCCCTCCCTTTTCCCCCAACATCCTCCAAAACCAATACAAAGGTCCCTTCTACCCCGCCCCAGGCCTCAAAACACCCACTCCACCCACCTCCAGTGACATGCCAGAGAAACTCCTCAGCCATGCTGACCTGGACATTAAAATCATAGGCTTGGAACCCTTTGCGCGCATCCTGCAGGACAGCACTCCAGCCTTCCAACTTCATATATCTTTGGCCCTCCCTGAAGAACGCCTCCATGCTGAGGACACCCCCGCTGAACTCAAAATGGAGGAACAAATCTTATGCAGTGTAGTCCCTTCTAAATATCATGAGTTTGCCGATGTCTTCTCCAAAGGGAGCACCAAGGAACTTTCCCCTCACCAATCATATAACTATACCATTGACCTCAAGGAAGGCACCACCCCACCATTCAGTAAGGTCTACAATATGTCCGAAGTGGAGCTCTGTGCACTCAAGGACTACCTCGACAAAATGCTTGGCAAGGGATTCATCTGACCCTCAAACTCCACTGCCAAAGCACCCATACTATTTGCAAAGAATAAGAATGGCTCCCTCTGACTCTGCATCAACTACTGGGAACTCAATAAAGTCACTAAAAAGAACTGGTACCCCCTTCCCCTCATTGGTGATCTGGTTGATTGTCTCTGCAGTGCCAAAATCTACACCAAAATAGACCTCTGATCTGGTTACAACAATGTGTGCATAGCTCCAGGACACAAATGGAAAATGACCTTCCACACCCGCTATGGACTCTTTGAATATCTCATCATGCCTTTTAGAATGACCAACTCTCCCACCACCTTCCAGTACTTCATGAACAACATCTTCCATGACATGAGCAATGTCTTTGTAATTGTATACCTTGACAACATCCTCATCTACTCGAACTCCCTTGATGACCACTGGAAGCATGTGTGCCAAGTCCTGGAACATCTCCAGGAGTACCACCTTGATGCCAAACTAGAGAAGTGCACCCTCCATGTTACAGAAGTAGAGTATCTTAGTGTGATAGTCTCCCTGGATGACATATGCATGGACCCAGTCAAGATCCAAGCCATCTTCAACTGGCCAACACCCTGGAATGTCAAGGAGGTCCAGTCCTTTCTGGGTTTTGCTAACTTCTACTGCCAGTTCATAGATAACTACTCCAGCATCACAACACCCCTCAACCGGCTCATCCAGAAGGACACTCCATGGAATTGGGACAGCAAGTGCCAAAGCATATTTGAACTCCTCAAGTCCATCTTCACCTCTGCCCCAATCCTCTGACACTACAAACCCTCCCTCCCCATTGTCTTGGAATGAGATGCTTCCAACTATGCCATTGCCAGCATCCTCTCGCAAATGAACCCTGGCAGCAGCAAGCTATGCCCCATTGCCTTCTACACCCGCTCAATGATCCTGGCAGAGCTCAACTATGACATCTATAACAAGGAGCTGCTTGCCATAGTCAAAGCCTTCAAGCAATGGTGGGCCTACCTCAAAGGAGCACCCCACCGCATCCAAGTCTACTCTGACCACAACAACCTTCACTACTTCACAACCACAAAACAACTCAGCCACAGCCAAGCCTGCTGGTCAGAAACCCTCTTGGAGTATGACTTCACTATCCACTAGCACCCTGGCTGCCTCTGAGCCAAACTCGATGCCCTCACCCAACGACTGGACATCTACCCAAAGAAGTCCTTTGAGGTGGAGCAGAACTCCTTGAATCATTGAGTGGTAATCCCAGCCAAACACCTTCATGCCATGCTGATTATGAACAAAGAAGGAATCCTACACAAAATCCACAATGCACCCCCAGACCCCTTCTTCACCCAGCACAACCCCTGGAACACTCTGGAAGATGCTGTAAGGGCGACCTCAGAGAGCTGTGGAACTCACACAACTGGCAGAGGGATATCCAAAGATGTATTAGCAAGTGGCTACAGTGTACAGGGCTAGCTACTCACCTGGCAGAGGGATATCCAAAGAGAATAAGTCTGAGGAATCCCTATGCCAGGATGTGGACGCTTCTGGGGCCCCAGAAGCATGGGAATCAACTATATAGTACACATAAGCCACTGAAAAAGGTGTGTGGAAATAAAAGATGAAAAACTCGGACATTGCCAGAGAGTTGATTGGTAAAGAATTACCTAATCAAAAACTCGGACAATATGTAACAGACAATGTATGAAGGAATGGAGACAGAAAGAAGGGGCAAAAGGAAAGGGAAAGGGAAGGGGAGGATGGATGTATGGAAGAAGAAGAAATGTATAGGCTCAGGAAGGGATGTCCCCTTACATCACCCCCCCTCTAGCTTGCAGCGCCTCGATGCATGCCATGCTGACTGGAACAGTGCTGGTAACAGAGTGTAGAGGTCCCGAACCAGCTTGGGGGCATCTGGGTGCCTATCATAGAATTCCTTCACTTGGAGGGGGGCCCTGACACCCTTGGCAGGTTCCCAGG
Source organism: Termitomyces sp. MG145 (assembly GCA_003313055.1). Classification (NCBI taxonomy): domain Eukaryota; kingdom Fungi; phylum Basidiomycota; class Agaricomycetes; order Agaricales; family Lyophyllaceae; genus Termitomyces; species Termitomyces sp. MG145. The sequence goes on along the minus strand of QGOB01001059.1, from coordinate 12,477 downwards.
AAGAGTCTTCATAGCCAAAACCTTTCCACTTCACCCGATACTGGAGCTTGTGGCAGAAAATGCAGCTGTCTAGGATGGCCTCAACTTCATAGTGCTCTTCATTGTCCACAATTATTGGCAGTGGCAGGGGGTCCGCTCGCCAACCTGGGATTAGACCCACAACTGCAGACCAGAGTTTGACAACATGGAATACTGGATGAAAACCATGCATTGCCCAGGGTAGGTGCAGACGGTATGCTAAACATCCCACTGCATGCTCCACTGCATAAGGGCCCAGGAACCTGTGAGAGAGCTTCTTGGATGGGTGCATGGTCTGAATATCTTTGGCATCCAAGTAGACCTTGTCTCCAGGCAGATATTCTGGTGCAGGAGTCCATTGCTGGTTATAGTAATGGGCCATGTCATCTTTGGCCTTGGCTAGAGCTGCCCTTGCCTCCTCTTGAGCCTGTTTCATGCAGTTCACAAATTTGTTTACAGACTCATTCTGAGAGGGGTGCTGGCATGGTTCAAAGCCCATGCGTGGATTACATCTGGTGTTGAGCAGGAAGGGTGTGGTCTGTGTTGTGGAATGCACATGGTTGTTGTACTGGAACTCTGCATCCGGGAGCAGCTCATCCCAGTTGTCTTGCCATTTGCTGCAGCAGATCCAGAGGTACTGCTCTAGCTCCTGGTTGATGCACTCTGTCTGGCCATCTGACTGGGGGTGATATGCAGTGGAGGCCTAAAGCTTGATCCCTAACAGGCAGTACAGTTCCCTGGTGAATCCTGCAATGAACTGGGGACCTTGATCTGACATGAAGGCATCAGAGAGGCCATGCAACTTCCAGACATTTTTGCGGTACAGGTTGGCAGCACCCAGTGCAGAGCAGGTGGTAGTGGTGGGGATGAAGTGCGCTCTCTTTCCTACGCTGTCCACAACCACCATGATGGCATCATAGCCATGCACATCCGGCAGTTCAGAGATGAAGTCCACTGAGACTACGCTCCACCTTTCTTCAGAAATAGGAAGAGGGTGCAGCTCACCCATTGGTGCCTGATGGGAGGGCTTGGTTCTAAGGCACATGTCACAAGTGCTGGTGTAGGCACCAATATAGCATGACATCTGGGGCCACCAGTAGTTGCACGACACCAGTTCCAGAGTCTTCCAGCGTCCTGGGTGCCCTGCCACCTTGGAATCATGGTGCTGCTGTACAATCCGCCGCCTCAATTCTGGGTCATTTGGCACATAGATGCATCCCCAGAACATTAGGATCCCTTGGTCCAATCGCCACTCCTGACTGTGAACAGAACGGTGATACGACTCGGTCAGTGCTGGCTGCCCAACACCGACAAGTCAAACCAAGCACGTGACCTAAGCACGTGACCACTAACGACTGACCACTAACGACACCAACTGTTACCGACAATCGCCTTAACGACCAGGCCAACCTTGGATAATCCAGCCCTCTCTATGGCCCCTGACTGGCGGCCATTGATTGATCATAACCACGTTACTGATGACCCAACGATCGTAAACTTATTTTCACTTACATTTTTCTCTTACAATTTTCACTCTCGATCTACTTACTATTTTTCTTATGTTACTTACAATTTTCCTATTCAATAGCGGCTCCCGACGTGCGTTATCACATGCGACCGCTACACTTACTATCTCTTACCAGTTTCCCCTTTTATCATCTTACCTACCTATAAATACTGCCCTGTCAATAGCTAAACATCATCGAATTATACCAGAGTCTAGTCCCTGCTTCAGACTACACTTAAGATCTTGTTCTCGCTCTCGCTTTGTTAACGGCTGATTTGGGTTTACCCAGTCCAGTCTCCTTCGCTCTCCGCACTCAGCTCAACAGTATTGTTGAACTTAGCACTCGCAACCTTCGTTATGTGCCATATGGGTGCCCTCGCTTTGTCTTCATTAAGCACCATATGGGTGCCCTTGCTTCGTCTTCGTTAAGCATCATATAGGTGCCCTCACTTTGTCTTTGTTAATACAGCTAGCGACTCGTATATTTCTGTTAACTCTTCCTCTATTCCTTAACAACCTTCTGGGTCTTTACAGATTTCTCATCCCACGACGATTCGGTACAGACACTAACGGCACCACCGCTATCTCTTACCGCTATCTCTCACTCCCTTACCGACTCTGACTCCACATCTCCTTAATGGGTTTCTGGGACTTTGCTAGACTCCTCTCACACACATGTAATGTTACTACTTGCTAGCTATCCCTATCTAGCTGGTCTTGTTGGTTGTTTCCTGCACAGCAGCTAGGCAGCAAGTCAGTGCATCAACGGGTCCCTGTCTGTCGGCCTGCCTTGAGCGTTGCTGCTGCTTTAGCCACCACATCCTCATGGAGTCCTTCTTGGTTGCCCCTCCATATATCTGCCAGAATGGATACCTCTTCACCCTGGATTGTCAGACCTTCAAGTGCCCAAATCGCAAACAGCTCCGGCCTAAGCAGGACAATATTGTTGTTGTCTCCTGCTCCAGTCCCGTGGTCTGCCCAACGCAACAATGCATCTAGCTTACCCATACTCCGACCTGGCCTGTGATGAAGTGTGAAGTCAAAGTTTGCCAGGTAGAGGGACCAGCGGGCCTGTTGTCAGTTGAGCTTTTTTGCAGTGCAGAAGTACTCTAGGTTCTCGTGGTCTGTCCAGACCTCAAACTGATGCCAGGCCCCTTCTAAGAAATGATGCCACTCTTCAAAGGAACGGATGATTGCCAGCATCTCCTTGTCATGGATCCTGTAGTTACGCTCCACAGTGTTGAGACTCTTGGAATAGAACGCAATGGGGTGCCATTTCCCATCCTCCTTAGACTGCTGGGAGAGGACAGCTCCAGTGGCAAAGTCTGAGCTGTCTGCCTCTACACGGAATGGCAGGCTGTCATCCAGGGAGATAAGAACTGGTTGGGAGGTCACTGTACGTTTCAGAGTCTCGAAGGCTGTTTGCTGAGTGTCTGTCCACTGCCAAGGCTGGTCCTTTGAAGTCAAGTCAAAAAGAGGGTGGGCATGATGAGAGAAGTCTTGGATGAACTGCCAGTAGAAGTTGGTGAACCCTAGGAAAGGTTGGACCTCCTTCTTGTTCTGAGGTGCTGGCCAGTCTGCTACTCCAGCTACCTTCACTGGGTCCATCTCTGCTGTTCTGTGCAAGATGATGAGTCCAAGGTATTCCACTCAGGTCTGCTCAAACTCGCACTTCTCAGCTTTGAGATAGAGCTGGTGTTGGCAGAGTTGTTCCAGAACCAAGTGTACAATGTGGTGGTGCTCCTCTTGGGTCTTGGTAAAGATGAGGATGTCATCAAGGTACATGCACACCACTCCTTCTGCAATGAGGTCATGGAAGATGTCATTCATCATGGTCTGGAATGTAGCTGGGCTATTGGTGAGGCCAAGGAACATGACTAGCGGTTCAAACAGCCCTTGATTTGTCCGGAATGCGGCCTTCCACTCATCTCCTTCCTTGATGCGCACATTGTTATAGCCCCAGCGGACATCTAACTTGGTGAAATACTGCACATCATGGAGGTTATTGACAAGCTCAGAGATGAGGGGGAGGGGGTAGCAATTCTTGACAGTGAGGGCATTCAGCACACAATAGTCCTGCACCAGTTGGAGGGAGCCATCCTTCTTTTTGATGAAGAAGACGGGGGAGGCCATGGGTGACTTGGAAGGGCAAATTCTACCAGACTCGAGGTTCTCCTGGAGGAAGGCATCCAGCTCATCCTGCTCCTTTGGCACAAAGGTAGACCTTGCAGTTTGAGGGCTTTGCATCAGGAACTAACTCTATGGCATGATCCCACTGCTTGTGCTCTGGGAGGGAGTCAAAGGAGGTCTTGGAGAACACATCTTCAAAGTCATGAAGGTAGTCCAGTACAGCATCTCAGAAGGACTTTGGTTGCATGTTCCAGGTGAAGGCCTCTGCCAGATGCTGCAACGTCGTCTGACTGGCATGGACCTCCGTAATGTCCAATGATCAGGGTGGCAAGGCTGCTAGGATCTGGTAACCCTCCTCAATGACTTTGTCAGGAGTGTCAGGCTCTGGGGTTCCCGGTAAGCTGCTACTGCCAGCCTGTTCTGGTTTGGGGTCTCCTGTATCCCTACAAGCATCCTTGCGAGGGGCCTCCTTAAAAGGGAATGCTAAGGGAGGAGGGTCCAACAGGTCTAGGTCAGGGTAGAGCAGGGGACCCCATCAGCAGGCTCAGACTGAGGCTTGCTCTCAGGCACACACACGACGTTCCAATTAGGCTTCCTCCGCACAGGTAGAGCATTGACATGGACATTGACTCATTTTGACTTTACCAGTAGACCAGTCAATATCCAGGTTATGCAGGCACAGCCAGGTGTAGCCTAGGATGATATCCTGCTTCCCTAGACTAGTGATGGCAAACACTGCCCGTTCTGCATGGTTGCGATAGCGGAGGATACACTCTGTCACACACCGGATAGAGCCAGCTTCATTGAAGGTACCATCAATGTTGTATACCGGAATGGGTCAGGTCAATGGTTGGGTGGTCAGCTGATGCCTCTCAACAAATGCGACGTCCATGAAGAGTCCAGTGGCCCCACTATCCAGAAGAGCCTGAACTTGCTGTGTACGCTGCATATCCGTAGTCTCTATTTCTACCTCCAGAGAGAGGGAGGTAGCTGATGGGATGGAAGCCACTGTGTACTTGCATGGAAGATGGCATTCCCAGCTGGGAAGGCACACTCAGGGAGGAGGATGAGCTTTGGCTGGTGTAGGAGGAAGAGGAGGTAGTACAGCTGTGGAGGTCTCAACTGGTTTGCATGTAGAAGAATCAAGAGAAGGAACTGTATTAAAAGATTCTACAGGCAAACATGCAAAGCAGTTAGAGCTAGGCAGTGGAGGCGTACAGTCCATCCACTGCAATGCTAAAAATCCTCTGGCACGTCCTCCTCTCCATTCTCCGATGTCTTATCCATTACCTTGGGGAAGATATGCCTGTAGCATCCTTTGCAGCCAGGAGCTTCATAATGAGCATGTCCCGTTCATTGGCTGACAGATAGCACACATCAAGCCCTTCCAGACAGCTGTGAGCCCAGTGCCCAGGCTTCCTGCAATGGCAGCACACAGAAGGAGGGACTCCTCCCTTCCTTCTAGCGGTGTCAATGTCCATGGGCACTCCCATGGAGGTCTTTGCTGTTAGCGTTGCTGCAGGGGCCCAGGGTGCCGGGCCTTGTATGGTGGAGGCGGCTGCAGGGACTGGGAGTGGGGCTAGTGCCCAGTGAGCAGGAGGCTTAGCAGGGAAAGGGGGCAGTACTGGGGGGCATGACTGAAAGGCATGGAATGTCTCAAACTGTCGGTCAGCATGAGCATTCCAATCCACCAGATGCGCCATTGCAATCCAGCCCTCTATGTCCTCATCCCCAGGGCATCCATCTACCATGCCATCAATCCATTTATAGATCAATGGTTCAAGCCCATGCCAGAAACGGAGAACCAGCTGTGCAGACCTGGGAAACCTCAAACAACAAACCAGCTGCTTGAACCCGTCGATATAGGTGTCGAGGGTATGGCCCTGCTGGTGATAAGAGGTGCCCTCTAGCGTGAGGGCGACGTGTTGTGCCTCATTGGGTGTGTGAACTCAGAGAGGAACCAACACTTGAACACAGCCCAGTCCAGAAACATGTTTGCATTGTCCTCTAGAATCTCCTGCGCCAAATTGGCTGCGTGCCCAGCATTCATATAGGATAACGCCCACTTGATTGTCCACATTGGATTGCTGAAGGAGGAGGCGTGCAAGCTAATATACAGCTTGCAGGCAGTCAGGAATTGATGTCCTTGAGCTCGGTCTCCATTGAAAGAGAGAGGAGGGGCAGCCTTGATTGCAGATGAGGGCTTGGAGGCAATCATCGTCGCAACAGGGGGCAGCGGGGTGACAGCTGCTGCAGGGAGGACTCCAGTGGGGGGATGGTCTGGAGTTGGCAATAGGGGGGCGTTGGAGAGGACAATGGGGCTAGGGGTGACCCCTAGTGAAGCGGAGCACATGGAGGAAAGGAGTTCTTTGAGCTGAGCCTGCATGGTAGAGAGCTGATGAGAGAGAGCAAGTTGGGTGGTGTTGGAGGTGGAAAGGCCCTGTTCTACAGCCTGTAACTGAGCATAGGTGTCATCCTGAGCAGGGACAGGGGTGCCTGGGGCAGGAGGAAGGTCTGAGGCTGAGGTGGCAGGCATGGTAGAGAAGGGACCAAAAAAGGACTGGTGGGGGAGCTAGCAGACAGGAGTGGGGCCCTGGAGGCAGAAAAGAGGCAGACAGGGGAGCACAACTGCTTGGGTGAACCCAGACCAGTTAAGAGAGACTTATTCTGCTGTAAGGGCGACCTCAGAGAGCTGTGGAACTCACACAACTGGCAGAGGGATATCCAAAGATGTATTAGCAAGTGGCTACAGTGTACAGGGCTAGCTACTCACCTGGCAGAGGGATATCCAAAGAGAAAGGCCCTATGCCAGGGTGTGGATGCTTCTGGGGCCCCAGAAGCATGGGAATCAACTATATAGTACACATAAGCTACTGAAAAAGGTGTGTGGGAATAAAAGATGAAAAACTCGGACATTGCCAGAGAGTTGATTGGTAAAGAATTACCTAATCAAAAACTCGAACAATATGTAACAGACAATGTATGAAGGAATGGAGACAGAAAGAAGGGGAAAAAGGAAAGGGAAAGGGAAGGGGAGGATGGATGTATGGAAGGAGAAGGAATGTATAGGCTCAGGAAGGGATGTCCCCTTACAGGGACTAGACTCTGGTACAATTTGATGATGATTTTAGCTACTGACAGGGCAATATTTATAGGTATGTAGTGTAGCAAAAGGGGAAACCAATAAGAGATAGTAAGCATAGCAGTTGCATGTGATAGCACATGATGGAGGCTGCTATCAAATAAGAAAATTGCAAGTAATATGAAAAAAAGAAAGAAAATAAAAACTATGATTGGTAGGCCATTGATTGCATGGTTACAATTGATTGTTGGCTGCCAAATGGGGGCTATGAAAGGTCAGATTGTCCAAAGTCAATGCAGTTGGAAAAGCAATTGTTGGTAATGGTCATTGTTGTTAAAGGAATGGTAATAGTGGTCATGTGTCCATGTTATGTGATTTTTCCAATTAGATATTTTGCAATTTGATTAGATGGAGGCCAACTAGATCAGATAAGGTCAGGTTGGTTGGCATTGTTAGTTATCTTGATTTTATTGTTATTGGGCAGTTAGCGCTGACTGGGTCATTATCATCTCTCCTTGACCTGAAAAACTGACTGTCCCCAGTTAGAAAGAAAATCCTCAAAGTCTCGTGATTGTTAATTGTTGTCCATGTGGGGGGGCTAGTCCATGCACCATCCCAAAAACCATAAAATAAATTCCAGTGACTCTTTGGACTTCATCACATCATCTTCTCAAATGTCAACTCTAGCTTTCTCTGACTACATAACCACCTTTGCCTGCTTGGTAGCAGCACAAGGATTCCTCAAGAAGGGGCCAAAGGTGATTGCAATAAGGCATGTGCTCCTCACAACAAATTCCCAGGCAATGGCTATGTCAATTTTGTTGACATACCTGCACTGGTCTGAGTTGGCTGGTAGGAGTGGGGTCATGTGGCCTGTAACATGAGGCAGTCAGGGATGAGTGTCAGGCATTATATGCCCAGTTCAAGGAAAAGGCCTGGATGAGGCCCTTCAACAAGCATTTTGTAAGTGTCTTTGCTTGTTAACATCTGCATTGGTATGCTAATGGCTGCATTAAGGGTGCAATGCTGATGGGTGAGATGGAGGTGGAAGAGGTGGCAGTGCCAATGATGGTAAGCACTAGCAGTGCCACTATTAACTTAGCAGCATTGTTAAGAGTATCTTTAGTTATTCAAGGAACTTTCCTTTGATGACTAGTTCTCTTTCCAGCATCCAATTAAGGATCCACTAGCGTCAGCTGGCCAGAGGACAAGGGAGGACCATGGTGAGGGTTCAAGTTGGCAGGGAGGAGCTGCTGGTAATGCAGGAGCAGAGTCACCTGCACTATTGCAGACCTCAAAGACTCCAAAACATGGGCACATGACAAGGACAATGACCATTCCAAAGGTGAGCTTAATGGTTGCTTCTTGGTCAATGGCAGGGGCTTAACATAGTTTGTGAGCAAAATTCAGTGAAGGGCAAGGAGAAGGCAGTCAAAGACAAGGAGGATGACAAGGAACCAGTAAGAAATTCTTTGGTATTGTAACAGTTAAGCTCTAACAGCTTCTTTAGACTCCATCAAAAAAAAGCAAGAGGAAGAGAAAAGCAAAGGCAAGTGATGTGGAGAGCAACAAAGAGGTAATGCTCTCTCATTTTTTAATGGCTTTTGTTATGGTAACAGTTTCTTTGTTTGTAGTTTGTGCCCTCCCATGTCCTTCAACACAACTGGGAACTAAGGAGGCTGCTTAAGAAGTGCCTTCTTTTGACAGTGCTGGACATGGGCCTGGGAGCAGGAGAAAGAGTTGGGAGGAAGGAGAGGAAGCTAGCAGCTCTAGCTGCTAGGGCAGTCTTCTGCAAGAGAGTTGGCAGTAACACATCTATAACAGCTGCATTTGCTAACATTAATGGCAGTGTAATGGCTTCTGGGCCATTAACAACCCAGAGAGGTGTTGGTACCCTACCAGTACCTTCCCCTGCTACTGGTACAATGAGGCAAGCAAGAGGTGCTTTGCTCATGGCCAGTTGTCATGGGGTTAATGCGGGGGACATAAAGAGAAGGAGGTGGAGGATGCTGCTTTGGTGAAGGCAGCAAGGAAGTACTTGGAGGAACAGTGGGAGATAGTGGTGGGTGGTGGAACATCTGCCATTAAGAAGGCAACACTTTTCCTGCCAATCTGGCAGGAGGAGACAGTAGCAGAGGGGGTGGATAAGGAAAAAGGGATAGTAAGGAGTCAGTCAGCAGTGGATTTGAGTGAGGAGGAAGAAGTACCAACATCCACAAAGGGGGCTAAATGGTGCTGAGTGGAGTCCAACAACAAGGGCCCAGCTGAGGAGCTGCAAGAGGTGACTCTGCCTAAAGAGAGGGTAGTGGTGGCAAAGGCCATCAAGAGGAGCCTGGGCAGTGAGGAGGTGCCAGAGGAGACAGGGCCAGTAGTGGGGCCAAGCAGGAGCTGGTAAGTGGCTACCTTTGCCTGTTTTGGTTTGCAACTAAATAGCTACTTTTCATTAATAACAGGTTAATTGAGATGGAGATTCTGGAGGTGGAGATGGGTGACATAATGGGGGTCCCAGAGGCAAGAGGATCAGTAAGTGTTTTTCTTCTCCTTAGCAATGTACTATTAGCACTAACAGCCTGCACTAGTTGGCAGATTTTGGCACTTCTACTTATGCAACAGTCAAGGAGGCAGAGATTGAGTGGCTAGGAGAGGACCTGCTGATACCGCTACCATTCAATCCTTGAGGCAACTTGGAGCAATATCAGGCAAGGGCAGCAGAAATTTGTTGTTTTATAAGGAAGGAGATGGTGGCAAGCAGAGAACAATTTTGTAGTGTGATGTGTGAGGGAGTCTTGGGTGGCTTGCATCTGGGCTTCTAGTGCAAGCAAATGGTTCTAGGCTTTGTCATGCAGACTGGAAACATCTGGAAGGTTGACTGGAAGGACTGGTTGGGTCATCAGAGTGCACCAGGGCAATAAGTGAGTCAGTGGGGGAGATAAAGCTTTAGGGGCAAGAAAGGGGGTTCAAGGCGGGCTAAAGAGGGCTTGCAGACTGAAGTAAAAGACTTGTTCTGCTGTAAGGACAACCTCTGGGAGCTATGGCTCAATCACACAGCTGATAGAGGGAGATCCAAAGATGCATTCAATACTATACAGTATTCTACAAGCATGACTACACACCTAGCAGAGGAAGATCCAAAGAGAACAAGTCTGAGGAACCCCTATGCCAGAGGGGGTGCTTCCAAGGGTTCAGGAAGCATATGAATGGACTGTACAGTACACCTAAGCCACTGGACCACCCCAAAGGGGGAATCTGCTAACTAATTGAGCTCTGGAGGCAAACAATCAAACTCCAGGGACAAATGATTGAGCTCCTGGAGTTCAGCTATCAAGCCTGGGAGACTAATGAGCAAGGGAATGTGGATCCCTGGAGATGCACTGGAGATGAGTGGGAGTGGAATGGGGAATCTCTGAAGGTAGCCTGGGGGTGAGCAGAGCATCCCCTGACAGGTAGGCACATTGGATCCACTGTAGAAGTAGATTCCTCTTCAGTGGATGGAGCATTATTAGAAGCTATTGCTCCTCATGCAACATTCTGCTAGCACTCAACTGCAGCCTGTCTTGCTGCAAATGCTTGTGGAGTTTCTCCATGCTGCTGTGAAGCCTGGAGCATAGTGAACACTTTGTTCACTGGAGACAACATCATAGGGTCAACACCCTGTGGGCTTAGAGATGGCCATGCCAAGGATACTTGTGATCCTCAACTCTGCTTGCATTGAAGGTACTCTTGAACCTCCAACTCTAAGAAGTCCATATAGACTTCTATGTAGGCTTCCAGAGCTTTTGGAATAATATTATCTCCCATGCTCCATTGAATAGCAATATGCTTTGCTACTCTTGCCAGCAGTCTCTGCCTGGTGTAGGCCCTTGGAACCTCCCCATGGTATCTCCAGAATGCCATGATCCTCCATTTGAGGATCTTGTCGGGGTTACTCTTGCAATCATCACCAGACAATTCAGATGCATCCTCTGAGATTGTCTCAATATGTGCTGAGAACCCAGGTCTCTGCTGTCTGGCTGCTGCAATAGCCAGACCAGCCCCTGACCTCATACCAAGCTCCAGCTGACCTAAGTCCTGGCTTGAGCTGGGTAGGCCCTCACCTACTTCACTCCTGCAACCAGTTCTTTGATCACCACTTGGTGGTCTCACTGGAGTTGTACTAAACAACTCCCCTGGCATCACAGCTTCTGCCAGACCCACATACATGGATGATGTGGCATCCACTGTTACTCCTCTGGGAGTATCTCCTACTGGAGCACCAGGTAATGCTCCATATGCCAAGTGCCTGGCATCTTCCCTGGCCACTACATCCTCCTTGGACATTTCCTGTCCCAGTGTGTCTTTATATAATGCTGTCCAACAATAATATGATAGTATCAATGATGATGAGAACTTTCACTGAAGGCAGTAGTCAATGCAAGTTGACTTAGAAAAATGTAACACTTTGCACTACTAAGCCTTACATGCATGAGGCTGTGAGTCAGAACCTGTTTATTGGGTCTGCCTACAGTGTGCAAAAATATAAGCTTAAGGTCACATAAGTGTGACCTTGTTATATATAGGTATGGATAATTATGTAATATTGTATAATAATAATAAAGATTGCAGTAGGTAACGAGCATCCTCATTACACTCTTTCACCAACCTTCCCCAACACAAGACATGTCATTGGCAAATACACATGGAGTCTTGGCTCTGATAGTGTCAAATCTGAGAATGCTAGAAGACAGAAAATCCTAGTAGCATCTTCATGCAAGGCCAAATATATGACCACATTCAGGAGTATTGACCATGATGATGTTGTATGAAAACCTTGTGATAATCATGCTACTATCAACCTCTTTGAGGATCCTCCATGCATGTGTTGAGCTTTATTCAGAGGTATTGACCATGATGATGCTGTATCAAAACCCACTCCAATCCTCTGGAATAACAACACTACAGTTAACTCTTTGTGGATCCTATTCTCGATGCATGTGTCAAACAGGTAGGCCTTCAATGATATTGTAATTCCACGTGAGGAGTAGATTTCCGGTGAGGAGTCATCTATGGTGTGCCAGTAAATGGCCATTTGGATGATTAGAGAGGTGGACCACACAAATATGGACATATTTCGGTCACGCGATGATATTGGTTTGGACATGTTAGTGAAGGTGGATCAGAACTTTTTGGACATCCAATAAGTTGCTGCCATGTGAGCAATGTCACTTATCCGGCAGTTAACCAGAAGAGATTTTCGGATGCCAACTTACACTCTACCATCAAGCGCTTCGGGTTTGTATATGAATTGGCTGGCTTACACGTTTCTCGGGTTGCTAGCAGATGCATTGGATATAATTCTGACCTATGTTGTGCCTGACAGAAGACCGCAAAGGAAGATCGACGTGAGCACGTTCAGTTTCTCTCGCCAACTTCCACGCTCACGGAGCCTGCATGTCTCTGCAGTCATCTGATGTCGACCACCTCAGTGACCATGAGGTTATGGAGTGTTTCCGGAAAGCCCCGCTCATCACTGGAGAACGTTGCGTGAAACGGTTGACAACAAAGATCTGCGTCAAGGAAGAACAAATGCAAGAACTGGGCCTCACCAGTTCGGCAGAGGCGAACGCACTTAACCTGTTGTTAGCAAGATCAACTATCCCTGTTCCTCGTGTGCACCGTGTGATTACGGCAGGTATCGCTTTCTACGTCGTTATGGACTACATTCCGGGCCGGACGGTAGCTGAGGCGTGGCCTACCCTTTCAA
>QGOB01001055.1:27785-44225 GCA_003313055.1 Termitomyces sp. MG145 | reverse complement strand
TGCACTGCATACTTATCTTTTTCCCGCGAATGATTCAGTTCAATCTTGAACTCAATCTCTCGAAGTGGATAAAAAATCTAAAATATAGATAACTGTCGCACGCCGAGAGTCGGTCGCGAGTATACGTTGAATCAGGTTGAAGAAGGATAGGTCCGGTGGGATTATTCCTATGAAACTAAGTTTCGAGATGCATCAAGTCGGTGGTGTTGAACCCTGATACGTAGAAATGTGGATCTGGACTAGCCGTCGGGGACCTAACTTCCCATGAAGTTGTCCAATTTCCCGGCGCCTCCGACTCGGATGTTCCACTCGGGCTTGGTTTCAAAATTACAATTGAAGGTACATACTAAACCAAAACTCCGGATACTAGATCCATAGTTCTTTGTTCTCCCATTCTCCGAAACGACGAATTCGTTCTTGTATGTAGTCTCAATTCAAGCGAACTGAACCGAATATGCGCCATGTATGTACTGATCTCTGTCTTTCACGTCCTCCGATACGGGAGACTTCAAGGACGAGAGGCGAGGCCAGGCACCTCTCTCCGAACCCGGAGAGTAAGCAACGAAGTCAGATGTCTAAACCTAACCATCCCAGATATAAGCCGGAGGTACACCGTTTACTTCTCGCTAAGGATTCCAGTCAATCTATCAAGAAAGCCTGTGCATCAAAGGAGCCGTTCATGAATTGATTATGGAAAGTCGTATCCAGACGGGCGGCGCGGATCGCTGATTGAAAGGTGGTTAAAATACCCAGTTACGCATGGCTAAATTTCCTCCGAGTGAGCGGAGGAGCACCCTGGGTGTAGAGGATACATTAAAGGATAAATTTAAATTGCGACGTCATGGGATGATGGATGTTCGAGGATAAAAGAATATGACAAGTCAAGACATGACCAGCTTGAATCTCCAGGCGCTTGAGACGAGAAAGAACTATGGGATCGGACGTAGACCCAGTTTCATTGAATTTCTGGTCATCTGAACAGGCCTCCATGAGTTGGAAGGGTCTTTGACAATTGCAAGCTCTTTCTAGGGCAGCTATTGAGGTCGAATATGAACGGATTCTCCCAGTATTGTGGTAGGAATCTTTGAGTACAAAACCATAATGTGAGCAGGCCATGGCGACTCGGCGCCGCTATGATCGGTGATAAGAGCCCGTCCGGTAGCCGCGCAGTAACGTTTCAAAGAACCAATCATGCTTTCTGTTCAGCTTCAAAATCCGTGCTTCCCAGGAGGCAATGTCTCTTACTATTGTTGGTAGATAGACTTTTTAAGTGCGTTGCTGAAGCACGGGACATTAATGGCGGTGCTAGGAAGAGGGACAGACTAATCATAAATCCAGCAAGCTTCAATAAGCGATGTGCACACCCATAAACTTAGCTGAGAACAAAAGGAGGTAATAGTTGAAGTTTCTCGAAGGCTATGAGAAGACCGCAAGGGTACCCAGAGTATGCAATACTTGCAGTGGGAAATCTTGATCGGGTGGTCGTCTATCTCTTTCACGCTCCCACAATGTCGTCCAATAACGTCATACATGGCCAATCTAGAGGATATGCACAAAAGCTAAAGTAGGAACCACGTCACCATGCAGAGAAGGAGGCGCTAACTATACATATACCCGCTCTCCAAAGCCTTGTCACGAGAACAGTTGAAATCAATCCCGTTCACCCTTCCTCCCACCGAAAAAAAGAGCCTGATGTGTCATATATCAACCCTGGCTCTCCCCAAACTTCCACTGGCCGTTCTTGCTTATTATTTGTCTCCAGCCAAGGTAACGACACCTAGATTGACCGTTGTATCGCATCCAGTGGATTGGGCTTTTCATTCCAAAACGATCCAGAGAACGTCGATTGCTTGAGTGGCGGGAGATCGACAAGGGCATCGGGGTCCAGAGAGATCTTGACGAAGACCTTGAGGTCAAGACATTCAAAACCTGCTGTAAATCGCGAGTCTCGGCACGCATATGGATAGACCTTAGCTATATATTCAAATCACGAAAGTGATGATTCAGCATGTCATTGTGTCGCACGCGCTGCGATGCGGCGCAGGACGGCATTGAAGCAGCACAACTAGTACTCGTAATCCGAGTCGAGGAGACGGAAACGATCGACATCTCCTGTAACCACGTTGATAGTCTGGACGTTTGGAAAGACAGACGAAAGGTGGCTCGAGGAAGTGGGCGAAGTATTCGAAGTTGTCGATCGAACCATTGGAGGCTGATGACGTCGAACCCGGAGTGAGGCATCAATTGAAGATCGACGGTTGATACAATCAAGGCATACTAGAAGCGTTATCAAAGCCTCTAAATGTCTGAAGAGTTGAGCTGTATGATCAAGAGTGAGCTTATTTACGGTATGAACGTCAAGTTTTGTTGGAGAAGATCCTGATTTCAAGAGATATGAACCCTGTGTGTAGAACTAACGTAAGGAGAAGATCCTCAGTTCACGAAATAGAACTCTATTGACCTGTAGAAATAACGTAAGTGGAAGATCCTCAGTTCACGAAATAGAACTCTATTGACCTGAAGAGCTAACGTAAAGAGGAGATCTACAGGAGATATAAGTATAAGGCGATAATGGTAGAGAAAGAGACGCACCCTCAGTTCACGAAATAGAACTGAGGGTTTCCTAAATTAGAAGGTCATGTATAGACAGAACGAAGAGGTGGCTGTGGAAAAACTGTATATTAGCGATCGAAAGAGCGTACCATACGTGGAAGTAAGAGAGATCCGAAAAAGGAAATGCGTCTGAATAGCCGAGGCCAGAGAGAACGCCGCCGCCACAGCTGTAGAGTCAAGTATAGCACTGTGTTTACTCAATTTTACAAATGAGAAAATAAACGCCACACCGCATTTGTCAATCTCACTGACCGTATCTGGGACTTGTTCCTCGTCGCTGAAGAGAACTACTGAAGAAATATGTTTGTCACGTCTAGGACAATTTTTCTCTCTCCTTCCTCCTTACCTTATCATTTCCTTGAAACCTTTCCTTTTCCCGATTCTCTATCGTTAGCTAATTGTTGATATTGATCTCGTTCCTGCTCTTTGAATCTGCACCAACGAGATATATTTACGGAATATAGTTGGCCAATGAATCTCGTTTATCCACCTCGACCGATTAACCCCCCCCCCTCCCATGACCTGCCTTCGAGCATACCGCGACATGACCTCACAAACTCGCTACGTACAAATCTGCAAACCCTCAATAACCCAACATCAAATTACACGCACAACATTACACAGATATCATTACACACAGCCGGCGTAGAGTACACCCCCCCCCCTTTTTTTTAGCCCTATATTGTGGCTTTCCGGCGGCATAAAGGAGTTCATTCACTCATTCACTCATTCACCTCGACCAACTTCTCTAAATTCTCTCATTTCTTGAATGCCATCTTTTCTTAGTTGCCTTAGTTCAACAGGTCTAGACAACTGATATCTTACAC
Organism: Termitomyces sp. MG145; assembly: GCA_003313055.1. NCBI lineage: Eukaryota > Fungi > Basidiomycota > Agaricomycetes > Agaricales > Lyophyllaceae > Termitomyces > Termitomyces sp. MG145. The sequence goes on along the minus strand of QGOB01001055.1, from coordinate 40,785 downwards.
GCCTCGAGCAGAATCTCTAAACCTTTGCCCGAGAAGAACGTTCTTACAACAAACTCATGCAATGGAACGGATGACGCCTCAAAATACCAATATTTACACATAGAAATATGAGACAAAGCAAGAAAATCTGTTCCTATGGAAGAAATTCAATATCTGATTTGACCAAAATTGATCACTGAGTCTTCGACTGAGTCAAGGAGTACTTACTGACATACTCGCAGTCTGAATAATCTACTTCCCCCCATTCTTCTTCAACGCAGCCTTTGCCTCTTTTTCCTTCTTTGCTGCCTCCTTTGCCGCTTCCTCTTTTGCGAGCTCATGTGCCTTGTCATTCAATCCGAGCTTGTTCCTCGAAACCTATAAAGGGGCGTAAAAGAAAGTGTCGTAGATATGAAGGAATGATGGCGCACTTCAATTGCGTAGAACTAGGGAACATGATGTGTGAATATGATTAGGGACATACACAATCATACACAATGAAAGTTCCATTACCTGCATCCGCGTAACTGTCACAAAGTCTTGAGACCTCAAGAAAGGGCGAACAAGACGGTAACGTACCAAATATAGTGTTTCTCTCCCCATATTCCTCCTCCGCATCAGTGCGAATCAGACATCCAAAGTTATGATCCTTGACTTTCTTCTCATACCTGGCCCAAATGGGATCAAACGAGCGATACAGAACGGAAACTATGAAACACATACAACGCATGGAACGCCCGCCACCGCTTCTTCGCATCCTCGCTCTTCAAGACATCTTCATCCAGCTTGATAAGCTTCGCGTTGTCGGTCTCAAAAAGCTCCGGGAAAGTTTTCTTGGTATCATTGAAAATGTCGTCGTCGTGCCTGTAGTACGAGATACGCATTTGTTCTCCGAGCTCAAGATCTCCAGCTGACCACGTACTGTGTCAACTTGAGCTGTCGAGGCGACACCTTCTCCAGGAGGTTCCAGTATGTCTAAAGGGTGTGGTTGGTAAGTTGTCAAGAACGTCGTATAGGGGCGTCAATGACATGCCTGGGCCTGCTCAACCGCCCTTACAGCAAACCTGGGTAGATGTACGAAAATGAGCTTAGAGAAAGACGTGCCACGCGATTATGATTGGATCTCGACTCACTGCTTCTCAATCTAGACGAACGTCACCATCAGCATTGGTACCTAGATGATCAATCAATATCGCTCACCTCCATGAGATTTTGAGCCTTTTGAGGGTCAAATTTCCCGGCCATGATGATTCAGAGAAGAGTGCGGAGAAAAAGGAGACGTGGCAGAACTCCTAGCGGAAGTGCTCAGGCGAATACTATTACGAGTAACCGAGAGGCCGTGTGATCATTGATATGCATCTAATCTTATCTGATACCATTCAGTTGCTGTGGGCGTTCATTTGGAAATGATTAGTAACGGAGTCTACAAGGGACCAATCAAATCCGGTAGACACCGAGGTACGAAGAGTCTTGCCATCGTGGAGATGCGAATATGGCGATGATGCTATTCTGACCAAATTCTGACTACCTTCCCAGGAACAACATTCTGTTCCTGCAACTCAGAAACGAACTAAATGGAGATGAGAAGAGCACTCCAAACTTCCAAGATTAAGTAAATGAATGGATCGCTGGAGGCTGTGGCACCGGTTCATTCATTGCAAGGATGGTGGCTATCAAATATATATGCGAGCAGGGATTCAATATGCATCATGTTGCCTTACAACGCTGATCGGTCAATATTTCAATTGAGACAGTCATTCCTTTTTGAAAATCAAGGGGAGTCAGGACAGAACCTTATAAATTGACGTCTTCTGATGCGAAAAATCGGAGGGTGGGTGTATAATGGTGGTATATTCAGCATTGACGGGTGAGTAATAAGTCTGGTTCCAGGGTCATGTAGACACAAATAGTAAGTAGAAAGGCAATGGATCCAAAACATGCTTGTCAAGGTGTCGGACGACGTGTGGCCGACGTCGGGGCGGCGCAAATGATCAGATTCTTCCATTACATGAATCAGGAAGACGGCAGCTATTCAAATATTCATGAGTCCACGAGAGGACTGAGCTTTAGCGTGGAAGACTATATATAGTACATACGATAGATATTGGTAAACGTCTGGTCTCCACGCCATTGGACTAACTGCTTCAGTACCAGTGGCAATGAAAATAGTGCGTGATCATGACCACATACCAAATGAGTAGTGTTGACAAAACAGTGAGTTCTACAGAAAGGATGTCAGCTCGAGCACCATTTGCGAGCCAAACTAATTGAGTTCACCGATACACTCTCTGATAACACTGTCAGATACTTTAGAGTTCAATCAATCGCACCTTCCTCACTCTAAGAGACGGTCAAATACTTTAGAGTTCAGTCGATCGCGCCTTCCTTATAATTAGAAACCAAGATAGCATACAACGAATTTGCTCGCAACTTTAAAACATTTCGATGCTAGTACGAGCCAGAATCTAGGCTTATTACTCGGGAGGAATATCAATCTCGTGCCCCTCCGCGACCCATTTCTTCTCGAGCGCCAAAAGACTGTCAACACTATCCAGTATCGTATCCTCAACCGCATGAAAATCATCCTTGCTCATACCAAGCACCTCCTCGACCCTTTTAAAATCGACGGGGGTCCGATCATGAGAATAAGAGGGCACATTCCTTTTCGTTAATCTTTCCTTGAGCTCTGAGCGGCTCTCTGCAATCAAATCGAGAGTAGCCTTCGGATCCAAGCCATGCGGTGATGCGATGAGAATACGCTTACGGCCCACGGCAGATGTCGGCGGAGAAGTCAGAGCCAGGACATGGGCGTGAGCGATGTCGCGGACGTCGGCGTGTCCGGCGGACCGCATGAACGTGCCTTCAGGACTGAGGAGACGGTAGATGAATAGATCCGTGGACAGAGCGTCGTAATTTCCTGTGGGAAGGGTAAACGTTTCAGCCAGAGGACCATAGAGATAGGGTGGATTCACTATTAGACAAAGTTACCAACATTGTTGAATTGAGAAGCGACGGTCTAGTTGTCCACTTACGAGTTGTAATGTCCATGTGAGGATGAGCATCACTGAACGCCCATAGTTCTTTCTCGGCCAAGGTCTTTGCTGCACGATACGTATCCATTCCAGTTGTTTTCAGTGCTTCCTCCTTAGTGATAGGATACCAGTCTAACATGAGTAAGAATGAGAGACGTAGTCCAAACAGATCACACAAAAAATACCTTTATCAGTAAATGACATTACCGGTGAGTACACGGTGACGATCGAGCTTGTGACAACCACTCTCTTGATTCCAGCTTTCTCGACCTGACGGACGACATTCAACGTCCCATCAATCGCACTCTGTCATCAGGCGGTATCAACTATATACCGACGACACAAAATTTAGAATACTGGGAAAAGGACGCACTGTAAGCATACCCTCAACGTTCTGCCGACCTGCTAATGGTGCAGCTGAATGGACAACAGCGCTAACGCCTGTCAGGGCATCAGGGAACTGGTCCGAGCTGATGTCTGAGATCGCGACTACCGAGAACCTCTTGCCGAACTTTTTGTAGCTTGCAGCAAGTTCGGTTACGCGGGGTCCGCGAGCTGCACTGAATTGAGATTGAGCGAAATTGGTCCGTGAACGAGAATGGATACAGACGCTCGGACGTTGTATCCCTTGTTTAGTAACTGCAGCACTATGTGCGATCCCAGGAATCCTGAGGCACCGGTTACCTGATTGTCCGGTTTAAGCATCGTCGATTCGAGGAAACAAATAGCCTACAAAAATGGTTTCGGGCATGGATTGAACTGTTTTCTGCTTTCGCTGGTCGAAGGTTGTTTGTCTAGCATTGGGTTCATCGAGTGGAAGGTTTTATAAACACAAGACCTGAGTATTTGTCATTGTGAAACATATTACAAAGATATGAGCAGAGCTCTTCTAGTCAGCTCCAGGAAATAGGACAGCCAAGTATTCCGTGGTCGCCGTCTAGACGCATGGCTTCTTGGGCCCGTAGTTGTCGAAGAGGTAATACCCGACCGTGGGAAGATCAAGAATTTGTACAGGACTTGACAGGTTCTCTGGAATCTCCACTTTAAATTTTACTGTCCCTTTGTACTTTGAACTCGTACGCCTTTCCGTTCAATGATTTTCGGAATCAAATGGAAGACAAACGCGCCCAAACGTAAGAGCAATATTTGTTCTCTACAATTTCCCCCTCTGTTAATAAAGAAATGTAGACTTGAGGCGCTCGAGACATTCATCAACTCGCAGAAAGCTTTACTTGCCCGTACACACGCCGACATAGCACGGCTCCAAAGCTTGAAGAACGATGTTATCGCACAGCCAGAAGAATTTCTAGAGAATTATGAACAAATAGTGAGTTGAGGGTTTACAGGAGGTGGGCTTGGCTAACTGACAAAATTTCTCAGCTCAAGGAAGATTCCTTCCAGCTGGGTAATGCTCGACTCAGTATACCTCGTGACATCGATTGGGCAGCATACGACAACCATGGTGTGCTTTTTTTTTCTGACGTGGGACGAGACTAATGCGTGTCGTCAGACCCAAGGGCATTGCAGAACTTGAACATTGATTTGCAACAAAAATGCGACGAGAGGAATAGGCCTTCATCCCACCAACGTTCAGAGCTCTCTGCCCTTCAAAAGTTCGTCAAAGAAGCCCGACGCACCATCGTTGACCCCATCCTGGCCATTTACGAAGGGGTATCGGAACCGGAGGACGAGCCAGATGATAAACCGGACCCCCAGGAGATCAGGCGGCAAATTGAAAAGAAGAAGCTGCGTGAACTCAAAAAACGCAAGATTCACACATTTGGAGGACTATCGCTACCGTCTCGGGGATTATCTGGCGTCTATATCCGTCATGATGTTGAAGACGAAAGTCCAGAGGTCGATATCACCTTGGAGGATTGCCCTGGTCCCTCTGCGTTCGTAGAAGATCAACCTTCGTCGGCGACACTGGCTTCGAACTACCCTCTACCCGTACGTGAGCGTAAACCATCAGCGAAAGCCCAGAGTTCGAAGAAGGCTTCGACTGTCCCCACGAAACGCAAGGCCAAGTCGCCTCCGCCGTCTGATCTTGTTTCTACCTCAGAGTCAGCCATCGAACAACCGAAGAAACCGGCACGAGGTAAAGACAAGCCGAAACCGGAGACTTACAAGCAGCAGTGGTCAGTGTCTGAACAACATCTTTTGGAACAACTGCTTGAACAGATTCCGGATGGGGAGAAAAATAGGTTCGTGAACAACTAATCTCTGAGTTGCCCTATTAACTACCCTATTAACTATTTTTGTCTTAGGTGGCAGAAGATATCGCGCGCGATGGATGGAAGGCGGACGCCTAGGCAGGTGGCTAGTCGCGTGCAGAAGTATTTCGCGAAACTAAAGCGGTTCGGGATTTGAGAACAATTACCTACAAATTGTTGATTTACATAAACGTTTGTGAACGTTGATCGCGCTCTCTCACACGTCCTAATAACTATACCGCCCCTGCATCTTCATCGCCGGATTAGAATAGAATTTTCGGAACATTGAACGAGCCAGCTTCATGGAGAGCGCTTTGTCTTCGCGAACGCGCTCCACATTTCAGAACCATATTGAATGGTATTTTGGTTCTATGTATCGATTCGCAGGGGTGAAGAGGGTTTCTGATGACCTGGTCACAAGATAGGAAAGCTGTGACAGATCGCGAACGTGACATAGTCAGAATTCCAGACCTGAATTCCTCACGGACCTCACAACTATACTTCAACGCGATGGACCCAGAAGTCATTGAAGTCTCCTCGGGAGAGTCAGATGCCGAGCCCAGGATTGACAGGCGCGCAATTTTACAGCCAGTCGTCAGCAGAGTCGTGGATGCGTTGGGCGGTTACGAGGGAGGCATCTACAGGATGGGAGACGAAGTCAACGGGTGTCTGAAGGATTTAAAGAAGCTATGGAGAAAGGATGATACAGACGACGAGCGTACTGTGGCCCGTATCTTTTGGGAGACCCGTGTTTTGCCCAATGATCTGATTCCCATTCTCCTCGAAACGGCAGGCAAGGGTTTGGTCGAGGACAAGCGAGCAATCACCTGTGCGGACCTTATGACTGCTATGATATGGCCAATTGATATGGCGGAGGAGCTGAAAGAGCTTGATGATGAGCTAGACAAGGGTACGGATTACACGCACCTCCTGGAGAGCCACTTACACTACAAGCTTGCCCTTTTGAAACCGGGAGTAATGCAAGCGTTGTTTGGGATAGTACTTCCGCCCCTAGCCAAAACTCCGAAGGAACGCGTGGAAAGGGATGGACAAATTGTCAGCGTCATATTACACCTCATTCGAAATCTTGCATTCATCAAGGATCTACCGTACAATACCCATCTCAGTGCAGATCATGCAGAATTTTCTTCTCTTCAGTCCAAACTCATACGAACACTCTCGGAAACTCATATACTACAACTTTTGCTCACTATCGCTGTTAACGCCAACAACGATCCTCTCTTGAACAGTTGGAACACACTCGTCCTTGAAATATTCTATCTTCTCTTTCGTGGCATTAAACCCGCGACCTTGTCGAATGACCAAGCCAAAGTCAGTTGAGGTCAAAATTGATCGACTTCTTCCGAAATCAGTCTGACGATCCTCACAGCAACCCACCGAAACTCTACACCACCTTCTGGCCGCCGAGGACCGTACGCGAAGGGAACTTGCCAGGAAGGCGAACTCGCGCCATTCACGTTTTGGGACCACAATCGCAGTCAAATTAAACCCTAACAAGAAGGTCAAGCCTTCTGGCGAGAATGACAATGGGAACGAAGCCGATTCTGAAGTGGATCCTAGTTCCTCACGATCGTTCGTTCTCCACCGCCAGCAAGCCATTTCTAGCGAGTCCGGGAGCATCATGGACATAACGAAGCGACAAATGACTAAGAAAGGTAATAAAGTGGACGAAATGGCGCGTGAGGATCATCTCTCCGTGGAGGCCAGGGTTGTACTGCAGAACTTGGCTATCGAGTTCACCGAAGCCTGCTTTAACCGTAAGTTTACTTCTCCATGCGTCTTCCATCCTCTTCATTCGCACCCCGTTTCACTAGCTTTCCTGTCGGCTCTCCTCAAGGACATTCGGTCCGAACGGGCGAAAATAACAGAGAAAGACAATCTCCGTCTCCTCTTCGTCACTAAATGGTTTCTGGAATTCTTCTTGTCAATGCGGGTCAAGGAGAAAGCCCAAGGTAATGAAGGTCGCTGGAATTTCGGTTTAATTGCAGAGGTTACAGAAAGGACGTGGATAGTCTGGGTTCTGAAGCGTATGAGGGAAGCCGTCGAGGAAAAGGTAAATGCACACGATCCCGATGTTCGCCGAAATCTCATTCATCCATGCTGCCTGTCCATCTCAGCCCAAACTTTGGACGGAACTGCAAACAGGCATCGAGTGTCTCACTCAGCTGCTGCTTCTCATCGACGCGATGTCTTCCGCCGACATCACTGATCTCAATTTGAGAGAAGCCGCGGACGTTCTTCAGCAGCAACTCATCTACAATGGGGAGGTATTGGATATTGCCTTTGAAAGTCTACGGTCCTATAAGCCGGGAACACAATCACTCGTGTACTTGGATTCAAGCGTTTATCTTGCGTATGCATTGTTGAAGATGTTGGAGAAATGGAGTAAATCGAAAGGCGGTGATATGTATGTACGGAAAAGGAAGGCGAAAAAGCGCAAGAGTACCAAAGGTCAGTCAGTACTTGACTCCCATATAACCTCTCATATTCAAACCTGCGTCCGTACAATAGGTATGGGAGAAGACGATGGAATTCCTGATGTCGAAGAAGAACCAGAAGAAGAAGAGGAAGTCGTTCACGAGACTATGTTCACCTTCGAAGCCTTTGAAATGGTCAGTGTTTGCTGCACACTTTTGATTCAATGACTAACAATCAGAATCGCACTCAGAAATTCGCTCATGCTGATATTACACATACTCTGCTGACATATCTAGCACGTTACAAGGACTTCTCGTCCCCGGAAAACATGCGCCGTGTAGTAAGCTTGATGCACCGGCAAGCTGTCAGGGCTAAAGCGGAGGGTCTCTTTTTTAAGGTCTGTCGAATGAACTCTTTTGACGGGTGGCGCCAAATGCTGAGCTCAATTGATTGTTCTACCCCTTGATTACGTAGGTATCAACTCTGCACCTCTTCAAGACAATCTTGGCCGATCAAAAGTCGTTTCCACGAGACCAACCTTACAGAGACCTCGTGAAATTAATCACATTCATCTTGCGCCAATTCTTCAAGGCTCTCGCCGAAGAACCTTTCTTGGCCGTCGAGGTCCGTCCATTTGTTTTCATTAGTTTAGTCACTTGTCGCTTTCAAATTCTGATAAAGTTACAAAATTGGTAGGCATTCTTTCCGAAAAACCGCGGGCATTGGAAGCAGTATTCTAGCTGGGAACCAGAGAAATTTGGGAAAGAGCGAAAGACAGCTGAGGATGCGAGAATTCCGCCTGAGATTCAAGTCAAGAAGGGTTATTCTTGGAGTGATCAGCTAGGAATAACGATCGCCTCCCTAGTTGAATCCGGCGAGATGGAACTCGTAGACTGGACAAAAGACGTGCGTGTTTTTTTATATAAACAGTTTTACGTTGTTTTTTGATGGTGGTACGTTATGTTCAGATCTTGACCGTGGTCATTGCTCAGCGTCAGCGTATTATTGACGAGACGGACACCCAGAATGAAACCATCTCAGACGACAATGATGACTCGGATGCTGAAGCTGCAAAGGCACTGAGACTGAAGGGACCCTCGAAAGAAGCGATGGATAAAATCACTGATTATCGTAAGGGCCGAGCGTCAAGTCCAAACTTAACATTCCTGGCTAACAGATACCTTAGTTATTCCGTATCTCAACGACGAACAGGCTAATGCAGCGACAAGACATCCTCATTTGAAGCTTCTATTCCGGTTGTGCAAATTTGAAATTCTAAATGATGGTGAGTTTCCTGACTTGAGGTTTGATTGTCGCCTCAATTACGAATTAGACGCCGATGAGCTGGAGTGGTACGTCCCAGCGGGTGTTGTTCCGGCAGACCTTCGTAGCACTCTGACAGTCGTCGACCAATTCTTGACAACTCCGATTGATTTAGAGGGAAAGAAGGCTTCGGAACTCTTTGGCAGGAAGCGACGTCGACGTCGACGATCGCCCTCACCAGCAGAATCAGGCGACGATTCCGTCCTCGATGATGATGATGAAATGAGAAGGAAGAAGAAAGAGAAGAAGAAGAAAGAGAAACAACAATACAAATCGGCGCAGTTCATCGAAGACAGTGATGAAGAATACGGCGATATTGAGGCTTTCCTGGAAAAGGAGAAGGCTATGAGAGAAAAGGCGCAGCGAGCTGCAGAAGCGTTGGGCGTTCAGATGAGCAATATGAAGGCGCAAGGAACAAAAAAACGGCGCAGGAAAACTGGGAATGATTCGCGAAATAAGAGACACAAAGGTGATGACGATGCGACTAATGCCACTGGATATGAGAGCCCAGAGGGAGGCACAGAGGACGGGGATGATGCTAACACGAGCGTGGACGATGCAGACGATCTCAGTGACCCGTCACCTTCACCCCCTCGACCCAAACCACGACCACTGGGTAAACGTTCCCCATATCCTTCTGCAGACCGACATATTTCCGATACTTCCGAGAATGACGAGCCTCCATTGACCACGAAGATGATCGGGACAACATTTAAACGCAGTCGACTGGTCATTTCAGATGAGGAAGATGACTGACCTATCAAATTACCATTCAACGTGCCAATTATTCTATGATCAGTATACATCCAATTCCATCTTGCTGGCTGTCTCGGGTTCTTTTGCGATGTCTAAGAATAGAGTTTGCCTACCTTCCATCCTTGGGTGTCCTCGAGAAGAACGGCCGCTTGAAATATGATCCACCAGCAGTAAGGTTCAGATCTGGATATACGCAGGTTCAAACGGGATGTGTCTCAGGAGATATATACTAGAGTTTCAAGCGCAAAATCATGCAAGTCATGAACAATGAACGCCGCCCGTGCCTCCTCCTGAATTCAGTACTGGGCATTTCTTGAATTAGGCACTGATGAGAACAGAGTTTCGTCAAATTGACATGATCACCTGAAAGCGCATGTAGAGCGGTATGTATTATCATTTTTGACAGCTTGTCATAACTGGAAAGCCAAAAGTAGTGGGAAGCAAAGACAGCCTCCCTTCGATCTAGAATGCTTGCATTTTGAAGGCAAGATATAGCGCGTCTTTGTGCACGAGACGTCTTGTTCTAAGAAGTGGGCTACTTTAGGTTTTGTTGGATTGTTGGAAACCTCGGACCCTCGGTGATGGGCTTGAGCATCATCCACTTGGATTTCTGTATACCTGGATGATGTTGAATTATATTGACAACGGACCTTGGGTGCCACCACTGCCTATCCGCAAGCTGACAGAAGATCATTACACTAACTACTTTCAGCAGAGCTCTGTTGTATGCCTTGAAATAAATCGCTGAGTCCCAAATGGCGAATATGAAAATGAAAATACTGCGAAGCTAAGAAGGTGGTTTACTGTCGTCATACAACGAGCATATTCTGAGCCGCGAAGCCCGGAATGCTGGATAGTTCGTGTCTTTCCACCTGGAAACATGTGGATTTGATAGTTTAAAAATGACCAGTAGAGGAAGAGCTTATAGGCGAGAACGAAGCAGACACATACTTGCTGGCTTCGGAGCTAGCGGAACCCGGGATTCACAACGATGTCTGCGCCCCAAACTTTGGTTATTGGACGGACTCTATAGAATTCTGATTTCTGATGAGAGGAACGCACCTTGGAACGATGGGTTATTTCCACACGGGGGTATGATTAGAGTTGGACGAGCGAGTAATATGAGCCCGAATAGTCTCTCTGTGCTTGACTAGTTTCTCACTGCAATTGTCATCCATGCGACCTTAGTAGGGCATTCCCTCTCACGGATGGAAATATTTTTATGTTACTTTTCGGACATGTGCGATGGGTGTTTATGAGCAAGGTCCCTGGGACCGAGGGTTTCAAGTGCGTGGGTAAGACAGCTGTTGCGCAGAGGGTCAAGGCGCCACTAAGCCATTTAGACATATCTGAAAAAAAAAAAGTCCCTATTGTTTCGTGGAGAGGACAGCGCCCGTGTTCATGGCAAATTGCGAAGGGTTCTTTGATCCCCGATCAATGGAAGCAATTGTCAAGCACTGCCTCCATGAAATCCCAGCGACGCAATTGCCGTGGTGCCGATACGGCAATCTGTATCGCGTTCAAGAAGGTCAAAGGCTAGGAGGATGGGAAGCACCGAACCATGCCAAAACGAGCCGCACTCGTAGTTGTCTGCTTATTCTGGTCCAGAATACATCAACAGGGCGACATATCGATCGAAGAGGCCTCACCTTGTTTTTGGAAATGCAATCGGGCCAATAAATCAGGTCTCAGGGTCAGCCGGTTTAAAGCTCTACACCTGATCGAGGAAAGTGAGTAATCACAACAAACACAGATTTCGGGAAGTAAAGTTCAAACTTAAACGCTCGGGAGCCCCGCTAGTCAATGATATAAGTTCAGGCGAGTCATTTCCATCTGCCCAGATCCTGTCTTAGTCTTCCCTCCCCAATATTTACGTTATCCCGGAATGTCCTCCGTAACTGGCCATGCCGTCCATATGGAACGCCCGGAACGTAGCCGTAATGCAAAAGCCCAGGCCAGGCATCGAGCAAAACGAAAGGCTTATATCGAACAAGTGCTGTCCAACTGCTCTCACCAATGCCTTGATGTTCAACCATTTTTCAGCTCGAATCAACTGTAACCAAACTCCAAATGTCGCTGGGCTTCACCCATGACGACGTTGCCGTCCTCCCACCACCTCTCATCCGGATTCGGGAACTAGAACAGGAGAACGCAAGATTGATCAAGGAGAATGATGATTTTCGTCGAATGCTTGCAGAACTGGGTCGTTCTCCAGACGGACTCCGTCGCAACTCGCTTTCCACCTATCCAGATGCCTCTCGTGTCCATGACCGTACTAATGAGTACAAGAGGAAGAAATATAACGGCAATGAAGCAGGGTATATGGTGAGATTCTGAATTCTAGCTCTCTTGCATGAACTTTAATTTAATTCTCTGACCCTGTAGAGCCCAAGTGACACACCACCACAAATGCACGAGCCCGTCCGTCCACCACCACTCACAATTCCTCAATCAATGACACACCATTATCAGTATCCATCCTCAAGTCAGCATGTCATTCCAGGCTCGTCTTCCCTCTTCAACCTCCATGCGGCTTCAACGTTTCAAATGCCTAACACCCCATCAGGGTCTAGCGCCACATCCAGCCCCCCTTTTTCTGCAAGTGTCATTTCACCTACGCGTCCAGGAGCTGACATCCCCAATTTTTAGCCCGCTCAGATGCAAGAACCGCTACACTCACCAGTCGAACATAGACCTTCCCCCATGATGGGAACACATTCTCTATCGAGTTATCCTTCTCGCCAAGGTCACTATGCTCCGGTCAAGGTCGAAGAAGACGGTTACGTCGTAAGTCTTCTCCTGTAGCATAAAATGGGTCTAATATCCCGTGTTTAGACTCATGCGGGGCAATATTCACTACCCCCTCCAACAGAATCATACTCACATAGTAACAGTAACAGCAACTCAAATAATAGTAGTATGGATGGACCGTGGCATAGTTACTCCGCGGAACGTGGTCATCTTCATAGATAGTCCACTAATCCACCTCTGTTCGCTTAGATTATATCTATACCCTCTTACAGTTGACCTTTCACAGGAGGTCAAACTAGAATTTTTCCACTCCACTGGTAATATCATGATGGTACTACATTCCATTTCTATTATGTGTACCGAAAATAGGTGTGAGAGGTAGGTACCAGTGGAACTCCGGAAGCGATCTGTTCTGCAGATCAACTCGTCATGTCTAACGGCATGTGAGATAATAGCATATGCTCCAGGATGATACCCGGAAAAAAAAAAAAAAAAAAAAAAAAAAAA
>QGOB01001055.1:0-27768 GCA_003313055.1 Termitomyces sp. MG145 | reverse complement strand
AAAAACATAATTCAGCCCCTGACAATAAGTGACCGGTCCCAATTCTGGGAGATGCACCGACCACCCCCATGGCCATGCCACCACGACGTCCAAATATTTCTTAGCATTGGCTGGGGGCCATTGCTGGCCACTCATTGTTCACCAAGTGATATAATAAACCATTCAACATTTGAATCGGATCATTCATACGTAGCCGAGACAAAGATATGGAGGGCATCGCGAGTTCAAGAAAGGCCCAACTTGCCACATTAATCCATAATTCTACCGTCGCCCTGATAGGGGATACTCTGGACTTTCAAAGTAAGCTAGTTGGAATTGCGCTTGCGTCGGATTTTTACTAACAGTTTGACACCTTTCAGGCCTAGGCTTCCATGATCTACATGGGTCGACGCTGAATGCGAAAAGTATAATTGACTCAATCAATGCAGACGGGGTGTATTACCATGTGTGGGCAGCCGTGAAGCACACTCTCGACGAACGGTAGGTTCAACCAATAGTATGCAGTTACACACGCTCGGCAGTGTTCAACCTTCTTCTGGACAGCAATAGTCGCGGAATCCCCATACGAAGCTTACTTAAAGCCTCAATGGAGCGATTCGTGAGTGATTTTATTTGAATGACTTCAAAAATACTGATAGCCCACACGTGCAATGCATAGTTATTTGAATTAGCAGACGTTATCCTCCCTCGAGTTGATGGGCCCCACTTTACCTTTGTGGATCCACGTAAACATGGTGATATGATTTCGATGATTCGGAATGCCCGGCGTCTCGTTTCTCTCTTCGAAGAGAAAGATGTTCCAAAAAGCAAAGTTGTCGTAAGCGTATGGTGGTCCCCCCCTCTCTGTCCATTACTACCATCTCAAGTAATTCACACATACCACAGATCCCCGCAACGTCTGATGGAATCCGGGCGGCTCAAGTGCTTGAAAGCGAGCATCGAATCCACACGAACCTCTACTTAGTGTCTGGTCTTCTCCATGCGGCAGTTTGCGCAGAAGCTGCAGCCACAACCATCACCGTCCCAGTCGGCCGGGTAAGTAGCGAATCAATAACAAGCTTTCTCTTCCTGCGAATAACTCGACTCCTCCAACAGCTGCTTAATTGGTACGAGCGGACACGAAAGACAGATTTCAAAGACCTGCCGATGCATCCGGGTACAGAAGCAATCCAAGCTTCGACTGAATACTTCAAACTTCACGGAATCAAGACGAAAATTATAGGGTCTGAATTTCGCTCGGTAAGTCGCTGAGTAGCTTCCGAGTGTCGGAGCTTCGCTGAGATATATCTGATTTTTCCATGATCAAAAGCTGTCAGAGATAGTCCCACTAACTGGTCTTGACGCCATCTGCATATCGAAAGATCAAGCCGATGGCTTGAGGGGGTTCCAGATCAATGTGTCCACATTGGAAGCGACCAGTACATCATCGGTTGCCCTGCTAAGAGCACGGCAAGCCTCATATCCTACTAAGCTTCTATCAGCGCATGCAGGGTTCATGGATGCGATGTCCACTGAGACGCGCGCCACGATGACAGCAATTCTTTGCGAATCACTAAGCGAACTAAAGCACCATATGGACGAGCTAGAGTCCTTAGTGGCACTTGAACTTGCCGACCAATATAATTTAAGGACTCTGGATCTCAAGTCACTTTATAAGGCTTGGAACGGGCGGTCGCGCAAAAAGAACAAAGGCAAAAAGGGTAGTGATGTGGACCCACCAAAAGTGCTGCCCAGATGGAGTTGCGAGGAAGATCAAGAGGACACACACTGGACAGCTTGCGAAGTTCATGACATAGATGATGTATTCTAGGCCTTGCCCACAATTCATTTCAGCCCTTAGCCGATGTACAGTATCTCGCGGCGATGCCTCATTGCGTAACACCAGAATACGCGAACCTTTGAAATAGAGCCTTCAAGGGAGTTGGGTCGTAGAAAAGCTTACACACGCTCGTCGCCGCATGGCGCAGCTGTGGGAAGACAATAGCACATTTCGTCGATCGGCATTCTCGCCGATGGGATAAATAGATCCAGTAAGGAGCCTTCGTCCTGAGAAAAATGGGGAAGGAAAACCATCAGGATGAGGGGGCAAACACTACCCAGAGTCCGGGATCCCATGATTATAGAACTAGTGTTCGTTTCAATTAAACGAGAAGACAAAGACAGCAACCCCAAATGTTCTTGGTCACATCCACATGTGTTTGGTTATTTACAGAGCATGAAACGCGGTCGCTCCTTAGGGCAAGCAGATCCTCGGGTCCAATATGGGATACATGTCAGGCATCATTGCGAAGCAGTCAAGCCATGAAAAGTACAGATACCGTTCCTCATACATTGAAAATGCATATGAAGGGTCTGTCAGGAAAATTGTCAGAAAGTGTCCGGAGGGAACGAATACAGACCCTTGGTTACTTGCTAACCGATTAAGGAGAAAAGGGACTACAAGCGTGACATGAATCAGCCCTGAGAACGTCGATCTTTTTACTTCATCTCCGAACACGTCCCATTCGATGACGCTTGGGCCTGCCTTCAGGGCATGGGAGAGCATCTGTCATACGCGAAAGAGACCCATGAATACTTACCTGTTTGCTCAGCAACCATCGAGTTGGGTGGAGTTATTCTTGTCAGATCGAACCTTAGTACCTCCGGCAGGCCCGGAGAGCGAGAGAGCAGAGCAGGGGCTTCTAGACCCTCGAAACTAAACTGGAAATTTTACACTTAGCGATGGAGAAACTAAGGATAGATTTGCGCAGAACTTAACCAGGGGCCGCATCTGTAGTCTACTTTTTTGGGTTCACATTTTCCTTGGTTGGCATCGGTCTAATGCGAGAGGAGTTGTCTGGAGTTGTCGACCAGACAAGAGGTTTGGTTTCACTGAGTACACTATGAAGCTTTCTGTGTGAATGATCAATATCAATTGGAGTTGGATTCTCTCAGCGAATTAACAAAGCAATAAACCTCGATAACCTGGAACAATGTTGCAGCTGCGCATGCCAAGAAGTTGACTCTGGGCAGTTTGAGCAACTTGAAGTTGAGAGAGTGCGCAACCGGACAGTGAGGAGCCGCACAGATTACTACGCGTGCCTGATCAAGGATCGCAATCAATATTCGGATAAACCTCTTTTCTTCGGATCCCCCATCGTGGTCGCGATGAGTGTCCGACTTTCTTCTGCACAGGACTACTGCTCTCTACTAGAAAAGTATGATACATGGATGTTCGATTGCGATGGTGTTCTATGGCACGGTGATCGCTTGATTGATGGCGCTGTGGATGTCCTCGACCTCCTCCGTCGTAAAAGTAAAGCTCACTCCTATCAATATTTCGACTTTGGATTGATCCTTAACTTCCTCAGACAAGAAAATTCTATTTGTCACCAACAATGCAACCAAATCGCGGAAGAGCTACAAGGGTAAATTTGATCACCTAGGGGTACAAGCGCATCTGGTATGTACTTATAACCTTCCGCAGCTAAACATTACTAAGTCCGATCTAAGGACGAGATATATGGTTCTGCTTATGCTGCAGCAGTCTACCTCTCCAGTGTGGTTAAACTTCCCAAGACCAAGAAAGTCTATGTCATTGGCATGGCCGGGCTCGAGGAGGAGCTGTACGAGGAAGGTATTGCGTTCCTCGGTGGCACAGTAACGTGATCCCCCTTTCCATCTTTCTTGTGTCTGACTTGGCATGACAGGACCCTGCAGACAATACCCTCGAACCTTTCACACTAGCAAATTTCGCGTTTGACCCGAACGTAGCGGCTGTTGTGTGTGGGCTTGATACCAAAGTGAACTATACCAAGGTATCGAAAGCATTTCAATACCTGACCCGTAATCCCGACTGCCTGTTTATCGCCACCAACGAAGATAGTACTTACCCCAGTGCGGATGGACTATTGCCAGGGGCCGGAGCAATCAGTGCTCCCCTCAGATTTGCTCTTGGAAAGGATCCTATTTGCACGGGAAAACCATCATCGACAATGCTGGACTGCATCAATGCCAAGTAAGTCCTGAACAGGTTTGTTGAAGCTGGTTTGTCGCTCAATTCTAAGGTCCAGAGTCCACTATAACCCCGAACGGACCATCATGGTTGGAGACAGATTGAATACTGATATTCTGTTTGGAAAGAGTGGTGGTCTTGACACGCTTCTTGTCCTGAGCGGTAAGTGGCTCCACTGGTTGTTGATTGGCGCTTTGGGCTGATTTCTATCTGTTTGTCGTTCTTGTCTGTTCTTTGTGCATTGTTTTCGTGTTTGGCAGGTATTACACAGGAGTCCGAGATCACAGGACCGAACCCTTCGCCAATCATTCCCGACTTTGTTACCAAATCTATCGGTGACCTTCGTGCTGCGATATAATAGCTTCAGCTCCATCTCATCACAAGGGGAAGATGTAAGGGATACAGAGTGTTGCTTATCCTCTCTAACTACACCTGATTAGACGGATCTAGAGCAAGACAGTGACAATGCAGTGTAGATTCAGGATGAATAGGACAGTACTGAGAGGCACATACTCTCGTACAACTCGTACAACCAATACTTTATTCCAAGACAACTTCACAGATGTAATACAGTAATATCTGGATCGAGAATATAATATCACCACGAACTCAACTACTTTTCTTCTCGCGTAAAGAACGAATATGCTCATCGGCGAGATGCATCGTTGTAGTTGCAGTCAGCGCCAACAGAGAGGCAATGATGTAGCCAAATATTGCAGCATACGCAGGCGTCAACGGCCATGTCTGACAGAAATAACGTGTTTTGAAAGAGATCAAAGAAGGCACTGAACAGTCTGGGCTAGACTCACCTGCCACGGACGGTCCCAGTCTAGCGCAATGGGTATCATTCCAATCCAGCACCCCAAAACGGTTCCGATTGCGGGATACACAAAAGCCCTCTCGACAGGCGTGCGTATTCTATTTTGATTTAAAAATGGAAGCAATTTAATGAGCAGTGAGTCGTGTGGTAGGTGGAGCCCGAAAGAACAGGAATGCTTATTTTACTCACCGGAATTCAGCGAAAAGCCGAAGCCAGGTCAGGCGGTTCACAAGTGCCTGGGAATCATTTCCAGAGAAGGCCGGCCGGCCGAGAGAGTACAAAGGTGGGAAGACGATCAGGATAGAGAAGAGCAGCGCAAGGAGGTATGTCTGAAGCACATGACTGGCCACATCAACTCGATGTTCGATACAGTCGGGCCGCGACAAGCGTACCTCGTGAGTGGGGCTCCAAAAACCACAAAAAAGGTGTGTACAACAAACGAGGCGGCAAATGTAGTTCCCCAAGCGGCTTTAAGGTTCTAAGTGCCCCGTATATCAGCAATATGCAGAGATATGAAAGGATAGGTCCACATGCCATGAAACGCTCCTTGTCCGCAGCAACCTTATCCAATCTCTTCTGTTCATCGGATCCATGGAGTGAATATTCAATGAACCAGTCCCTCATCCACCCGCCCCACCATCCCTGCAGCAGGAAGATGCCAACACATAAGCATATCAGTGTTGATAGAGGACAGACTGTAAGTTCCTGTAAAAACGGATGCTGAGGCCGGTCCCGCGAGGTTTGGAGTTCTGGATCCACCACGGGTTTGGTGAATTCGAACAGAAATGTTGTACGAGGCAAATATAGTGCAGTGAACGTCAAAAGTGTGGTATGCACGCCAACTATGGATGTATAGCGTGCAAAAGGAAAGAATCCTGTGGTAGATAGCGAGTCAGGTGTCTTCTGCTGAGGCTCAGACTTCTTTTTTGCCATTCGACGAAGTAGGTTGACGATCTACCGGTTTATGACCACGTGTTGGTGATCATCGTGTTCCGGCGGGCCAACCCGCCGGGAACTCAATGCATCTGTGACAACTTGAAGTACTGTTAACTTCCTCACTTTTCCCACCGCCTCCGCCATGTGCGTGATATATCGAACGACATTGGTTGAGATTCCCAGTGAGCCTCACTTTTACTCAGCACAACCTGAATTCTTCGAAGTGGAACAATATACATCCATGGCAGTTTTACTTGGCAACCAAAGATACTTGAGTATCTTCCTTTCGCACTCTTCCGACGCATCAGACACTCTAGATCGGTTCTCTCAACCTTTTCGACGTTTTGGCAGGTCTCTCTCCTTGAAAGTTCGATCGACATTAATTATACTCGGTCCATCCTTTGCGGTTGTATGATAGGCAGAAACTCATCTCCGATAGGCATTTTGCTGTTGAACTGCTATCTGCTTCTGTGGTGAGAGATGATGATTTTATGTGTATTCGAGGCATAGATGATCACAGTCGTACACAAATAGCGTACGGAGAGAATGTGGGTCCATGTTACCTCACCTGGAACAGGGTATGTTCTGGCGATGAGTGCCCGACAAGTACGAGCACCAGATCTATAGACCCCAGAGCAATGGAAACGGACCATGCAATTTAATTTTCCTCTGACGAATTGTCGAGACCTTAGACCGGGCAGACATCATTTAATGGAACATGTACCTGACCCCCCGCATGTGGAAATCGAGGTTGAGGCTTCCATGGGCCACGATGAAGTCTTGACCTAACTGGCTCTGATCCATGTTTTTGCAACTCATCTTGATATGAATTGGCTACCCACGCTTCGCCGTTAGTGCGCTGGTAGACGTACCAAGTGATATCCTTTAATCGGCTCCCAATCAGGGCTTTCTTTCCTCACGTACTCATGGTGGCGCATGTCAATGCGGTCAATCATATGTTTTGTCGACCTGTTGACAGACCGTCTGATAGTCACGGGTTCCGCAATCCGATCCATCGCTGGCCCCCTTATTATAGTATAAGCGCTATATGCGCGGCCATGGCGTGGAGAGAACGAATGAAAATGATATCGCTGCACAAGTTTTCCTACCATGGATTGTCAGGGGATATCAAGATATGTGCAAAGATCAAATGCTTGATCTACACTCGAAATAAAACAAACTTGATTGTGGACCTGTTTCGCATCTTTCCGCCGGCAGTTTTGTACCGATGAAACAGGAATTGACAAATTCATGAGTCTAGCCCTCGCTGGTGGATTGGATTGGAAGCCTCATGGATGTGCCTCTCACATGCTTCTCTTCATTCCATGTACAAGGTTAAAAATGATCAGGGGTTCTCAATGGGTGTGCAGCAGGAGTGCTACTCGTCGCTCATGCGTGTCTTAATCTGTTTGAATGCTTAAGCCAATCATCATTTGTTCTGTCATGAGAGACTAGAAGAAAGCTTGAACGAGCAGGAAGAGAAGGCCACGGATCCCCGTTTTCTAATGGCCAAAAGACGGCAATGAACTACGAGAATTAGGAAACTTGCAGTGAGATGGGATCTAGATACTTTGCTCGGACACAAGCCCGACAGGTCTGCAGAGCGCTATCAATGTCACACGACTTCGAGGTATGGAGTAAGATTCACCAAAATTGTAAATGCATTTAACGCATGAGGGATTTAGATCCTTCTTATCACCGGCTCCTTCCCACATCAACGTAACCTCGGTCTCCTAAGGCAATTATAGACCGAAGACCGAAAGTTACCTCATGTCGCGCCCGTGTGAGTGGTTGTTTGGGTGCGAGGACGCGACGCGCCAATCCACGTGATATCTTAAACTCGGAAATTGCCGAAGCAACTAGACAGTTCCTCAGCCACCGATCTCAGCTTGGACTGTTCCGGGCACCGGTATCGACATCCTCAAGAAAAAGGTATGTAATTCTGCTTGGGGAACGTATGAACCCGTGATATCTGACATATCGATTTGCAGGCCTAAAACCCTCGATGTGAGTAAAGTCAAAATTCTGCGTTCGTTTGGTCGTCCCAAGGGAAGAGTTGGAGAGGAAATTTTGATCTTTTGTTATGTGGCTGGAAACTCTTGCGAAGACTTCTTGGGCGGTGTTGGAAGATAGAGGAGGACCTTTGGTGGTGATTTGAACTCTGGCTGATGGATTTTGTTCTTTGTTTAGCCTCCGATGGCCCAACGAGTTACTCTCCGCAAGCGCACGCCTTACAACACCACCTCGAACCGCAGGCGTGTAGTCAAGACCCCTGGTGGCAAGCTTGTCTACCACCATCTCTCAAAACCCGCCTCCGCACCCAAGTGCGGTGACTGTGGCATTGGTCTTCCCGGTGTACGTTCAATCATCATCAAAGATTTTACCGCCTCTCGTATACTGAAGTTACTTTTATGTATAGATCCCTGCTCTCCGCCCACGTAAGTATGCCACGATCTCCAAGACTCAAAAGACTGTGCGTCGTGCATATGGTGGTTCGAGATGCGGAGACTGTGTGAAGTCTCGGTGCGTTTTGTATCCCTTCTTTCCGGCTGATACTTACCTTCATCTTTTCCGTAGCATTCTCCGGGCGTTCCTCGTTGAAGAGGCCAAGATTGTCAAGAAGGTCATCAAGTCCCAATCCGCTGCTGCCGCTGCACGGAAGTAGATTTCGATCGAGCTGGATTTGTTACCTGTTTTTTATGACGCAGCTCATGCTTTCGCTTACCTTCCATTATCACCACCACATATTATGCACCCCATGTAGGATCAATCGAATGCCATGCTGAAGCAGAATGTGGGATTGAGGCGATCTTGACCCAACTTCCGTGTCCCGTTTTCAATCATTGGATTTCGGCCATCATTTCGGTAATATGTTGCAATTGGATAACTGAAGAAATGGAATTTGTCTTCTGTGACCAACTAGGCCCTGATGTTCTGTACCTGCTCATCGGCTTTTCTGAAGACATGCATAGTCGTACTATCTATGTCAATTACTGAGATCTGGTGGTCAGTCACACTCTCATATCGCCAAAGTGGATCACAAAACCACGTAAATTGAAGATGTGTTTTGGTTCTCCAGGTCAATCCTCCATAATGCTATGACATTTTTTTCTCCAAATGATTGCGTATCGACAACACTGATCTCCGGTCCTTACATAGTATTCCTTTTAAAGTAATGTCATGCATCGATGGCCTTCTGTTATGTTTGGTTCCCGATCGTAAGCCTGCTTGAGAGTTGAATGTACAATAATACTTGCGAAAATACATACGCCTGCACTAACAGATCTAAAGAGCCATCATCCTGAATTTATGCGCAATATTGTGTGCTCACTGGTTGTCCCAAACCATCTGCTTCTATGTTGATGAGCGCAACCATCGGCTTACCATATTTAGATACCTCCAACTTGCCCCGCCACCTTTTGGCTCCTCGGTATTTGTTAGTCTTTTGAGACAAACCTTAATATTTTTTTCCTGATCTAGGAGAAAACAAATCGTGACCCTCAGTCGACTACCTACCATTGGACCATTGGAGTGACTGAGGGTCAGCACAATGCTACTTATTATACGTATCGCGTACTAAATTGTTCTGTAGATTAATCAATGTCACCGTAGACTCATCCCTGGGAGATTTCTTACTGTGGCGGCGGCGTCTCTCGGTTACTTCCCGGTGACTCAACTGTTTATTCTCAGTTTTATTATCCTTGTTTAGTTCATTTTATCTATTATTTACTTCGCCAGGACGATCGTCCTGTATAGTTACTCAGCCACCAGGTCCTTATGTGTGGCATGACTCCATCCGATCCCTCAGTTCCTTTACCACGGACTGAGGGTATGTCGTCACTTCTTCTATACGGATTAGACTTCTTTACTTACCTCCTACCTGTAGATCTAAGACTTACTTCGTACTGCAGGTTAACAGAGTTCCTTTACCACGGACTGAGGATCTAAGACTTACTTCGTACTGCAATCAACGCTCAATTCTACAGGTAATACATTAGTCGTCTACCTACCATTGGAGTGACTGAGGGTTAATCAATGCTTAACTCTACATATCTGAGCATCTAGGCATTCTCACCATGTTCCTGGCATTACGAGCAGGGCAGCCTATTTGACCTAACAGATCGTCACTCCATACTAGCCATTAATCTGGGCCTGATCAAGATTCGTGTGTATTCTATCACGCTAGCGTTACAGCCTGACGCTATACGGCTGTTCTGACCCAACGTTCAACTCGTACAACTTGGATGATTCTTCCAAGGGAATTCTTGACGGTTGTTTCTACATTCAACGAGAATTCGATGACGATGAGGCGGAGCCCGTTGTACCCTTTACGGGAGACTAAGACTATTCGCCACACCGGTTTCCCGATGTCACTCTTCAAGCTTTGGTTACCACTAGACCTTGACATCGCCCCTCACTCTACAGAAATAGCAGACATCATATACTAGGGAACAAACCTTGAGATTTCGAAGAACTTGAGACTGTATTCGGTGCAGACACCGAGAAACTGGCTTTTATTCCTCATACGAAATAGCCGCTTCATGGCAAATAAAACGTCGAGTATCAGGATCATTGAGTGCTTTCGACGCAATATTGAATATTTGATATGGCCGAAGCGGCGCGTCGATTATCAGGACCGTGAAGCAGGGACTCAGGACAAACATCCGTTCACTGCCTGGTCTTTATCTTGTCGATTTTGGAAGATATCCATAGCAGACGTTCAAATCGGCCTTCTGGTAAGACGGACATGCAATAATGGATTAACGTACGAGGTCCTAGAGAACATACCGAATGAACAATTTTGCTCCCGCTCGAATCGCGTCGTCGACCCACTCATCGATATGATGAGTAATTATGGCAGTTGAGCACAGTGTCTTGTCAGTGAATCTTCTCCATTTTCCGAAACTTGAGACTTGACTTCGGAAGAAGTCTTCGTCACTGCAGAGCCGCCCTTCAATGACTATCATGTCTACTCGAACGAGAATTGATAGCTTTTCCATTTAGCTAAAAGGGAGGCTATTCCTGATCCATCAAGTAAGGTGCCGTCCCAGCCCACCCAATGTCTACTTCGTCTTTCGATTTACTTTCAACTGCAGACTCCCACGTCTCGTCACGGAAATGGTCAATATTACAACCGCGTTATCAACATGTTCTAAGTCAAATGCAAGAAGAGCTCTTGGCGGTCCAGATTATCCCACCAGCATCTCGTCATGAAAATCAACGAAAAACTCCTTCTCCCTTTTCCCTCTATTTAGCGATAGCCTTTGTTCATATAGAGGTTGAGTGGTCTTCCATCGTTATTTTGCGACAGAAATTTCAAAAATTGTTAGCAATAACTCGAATCATCGAGCTAAAACCGGTCCTGGTAATAGAATGAGGCATCGCCGGCTGAGTTGACCATAGCTTGTCTTCGTATATCATATACATAGTAACAATGCATCACCCTTTCATGGACGTACTGCAATATACATATATTCCGGTGTGCCCGGCTACTTATTTGGTTGGACACTATCTCGCAGACTGCAGATATCCGAACTCAATCGACTGTCTATTATCGCTGACCGATGATAGTCCATTTAATTCTAGTCAATTAAACACTCCAATTCTTCGAGACGTGTAAGTAACGTATATATATTCAGTCCTTCGTACGATTTCGGATTCTGGAGCAGTCTATTTAATCCACGCGATTCCGCTAACTAATAGGCTGGTACTACATCACGAGCGAAGGACGATATATATTCAGTCCTTCGTACGATTCCGGATTCTGGAGCAGTCTATTTAATCCACGAAATTCCGCTAACTAATAGGCTGGTATTACATCACGAGCGAAGGACGATCATTTCATCCAAGAACGGCTATGCGAGTAATCTCCCAGCTGGCACGTACTTACTGGTTCAATTCATTCTATAATCGCCATACTAGACATTTTGAGAAACTTGGACTTCAAAGCGCTTAGAGGTAACTAACCATGTTACTAGGTCAAGGTACTATAGTAGTATTCGTTAAGCATGAAGAATGGTCAATGCCAGCTTGATAAGTTGTGATATTTATGAGCGCGATGACATCCGTTCCCTATCGCAAATCAAGTATAAATATTGCGGTAGAAAACTTACACCCAGCAGGTAAACGAAACATTCACTATTGTGTTAACCTAATTTAAGGACGCACATGTACCCCTTAAGGTGCAGAGACATCCGACTCGAGACCCATGGAAGTCATCTCTTCTAGGAGACAAGGAAAGAACTGGCGTCCTCACCGTATCTGCAGAGCAATGTTGGTCATCAAGTATTCAATGCTTTGTGGAAACCTGGCGTTGCATGATTCAGATTTCCTTGCAGCCTGCAGGGTAAGGTGGCAACCATGTAAGAGTGGGATCACAGTACACGCAAAAGCGGATCATAGGTAACGCCAACTTCACTGTTTAATGTACTCTGCGTACACCGAGCCATGTTGTATGGATCTTCGCGACACATCAAATTCATCATGTATGCGGTATCTCGGTGGCGACTAAGGGGATACGTCAGACCCCGAATTGTTGAATGTTTCACACAACGCCAAATGAGACACCGAACAAGACGCGTTCATTGGCGAGCATTGCGCAAATCATGGATGGTATCAGACGAGAGAATGGATCATCCAAACCCATAAAACAGCAGCATTTAGAAAATTTAAAGGGTTGCTGGGGGCATAGGAGAGGCAGAATTCGAATTCCTCCACAAAAATGGGCGCATTTACATCAATGGGCGAGAAGCGAGCACAATACTTGCAGTCAAAGGTTGAAGACAGGAGAACGACGAGGATGGAGTGAAGTAGTGGCCAATGGAGAGGGATACAGGAGCACCGAGTCTAGCAGATGCTGGAGACACAGACGGAGAGGCAAGGAGAGAAGAGAAGACGCGGAGAGGACCGCTAGGGTGTTTTTGCGAGGCATAATCATCACGCACGACCTGATACATACTGTGTTTTGAATTGTCTTATGGGGACACACCAACGTGAGAACATCTGATAATCAGTACGAATGGACGAGAACCTTTGACTCAGATTAGGACATAACGCCCTCTGATAGTTTAGTCCCTTCGCGCGCATTTTCCCCTTTTTCCGCCTGCGCAGTGCTAATGTGTGAACTTGGACTTTGACTTAGAGTATCATATATACCCTAGTTAAAGACAAAAAGAAGTCGAGAAACACGAAGTTAACACCATTGTAGACACATCAACGTGAACTCACCCCTTGTTTCGACTCCGCGTTAGTATTGTCCTCAGGCTGAGGATCTACATCCATCGCAGTAGTCGATGTCTGAGCCTCCTTAGCAATAGCATGTGCCCGAGCACGTTTTGAGCCCGCAACGAGGCGGCCGTCGGGACGGGTTTCATATGTACATGTGTCACGGCTTGGGCCGCTGCGACTGCGCCCTTCATAGTCAACATCGATAAAGGTTATGAAGTCGTTGCCCAAGAAGGGCCTTTCGGTGTAGTCGCGCCTGTGAGAGCGCTGTGACAAGGGCATTGTGATATCGTTGGCTGTCATGGAGAAATGGGACACTGTTGGCTGGGTGCAATGTTATATATGACTGTGATGAGATTACCTAATGTGCTCATATGATGGTAATCTGAGTATATTGAATATGAAAATCGAGGCTCCAAGAAGACAGTCTGTGCTTTTAAAAGGATTTTCTGCGGTGACTCTTCCTGCCTTTGTGCGCCTATTTTGATCTTACTGACAGTACCAAGACAGGACTTCAAGTTACTTACGCCTTATATTGCTAGTTTCTCTGACAACGGGAAGTTCCGTCCTGCGACCAACCAGAGTAATCGAGCTCCCATCTGGATTTCGAGAGAGGTTGAAGCTTAGACCGTTGCTTCAATCTTGTATCATCATTCCTTACGAATTTCATCGACGTGCTGGGACAACGAGTGTATGGGGACTTGTATGGCTGGATACCTCTTTAACGAGAACTCATCCACTCTTGATGCTACTTGGCTTTAGCATGCTGTCAACTTGTCAACTTAGACAGATAAGTAGTTGACTTTACTAGGGAATAGCTGCACAACCAAGTGATTCAATGTGTGTTGAGAGTTGTCCATTCTGGTCGTGCACGTTTTAAGCAACGAAGGCAGGACACGCGGCGTCTTATGACGAACTCTTTACATTTACAATGCCCCAATTCATTCTTGGTCCCGGTCCAATCGTGTTGGAAAATCAGCTATGGTTGATAACACAAACTTGCATTTTTATGACAATATACATTACACAGTAGTCTTGCACAGTCTAGAAACACTAAGTATATAAGACCTATGGTCCCATCAATGAAGAAGGGACCACAAAGCCCAAAGTCTAGGTATACATCAATAACAAACCGTCTTCAACGATATAGCGATTCCGATCCGCCAGGGTACGGTCGACCTGTCGAGTCCCTTTCCTGTCTCCGACCAGATCCATCAAAGTCGGAAAAAGGATTCTTCGAGTCAGCACTATATCCCCTTGCATGACCAAGATAAGCAGGCGGCTTGCTCTCATACGGCGACATGGATGTCTCATATTGCCCGGGGGGAGGCCCGGGAGGCGGTGCATACTGCTGGTGACCATTATAACCGTAGAATGGCGGGTTGTAGTGATCGGGATATCCGCCGCCGAATCGAACTTGGTGAGAAGGCGCACGACTTGCATTGGCGAAGCTGGTTGGGTCGAGGAGTTGACGGTAATAAGCGAACGCCACCGCAGTGAAAAGAGCGCCGAGGACTGAGGATATTAAGCGATGTTATAAAGGTTTTCAGACAGCATGACGTACTTCCTAAAATTATGAGTGCTAATATCTCGGCCCATGAGTCGTGGTCCCAAGCGCGGCGACACCCTAAAGATAGATAAGATAGTTTGATAAGAAAAGGGATGACATCTCACAATCATCGGCTTCCTGTTGGCTGATGAAACGAGTGGTGATAGGTCCCCAGAAGCCAAACTGAACGGAACCAATGTCATGTCAGAATGTCAGAGTCGATTCATGAGAAAATGGGTAGCTAGAGAAAAACGTACGAAGACTAATTCGTCGTTGGACGTAATATTAGTACATTCTGTAATGAGATCGTTCTATTGTGGGGCATCAGTTTCAAGCTGAATGACGGAAAAGTGACAAATTCACCTTTAAGACGAAATGGGATACAATTCGGGTCAAGCTTGCAGCGATCACGATGAGAGTAGCGAAGGCGACAAGAAAACAATAGATTCGGACGGGTCTGAGGCGTTGCTGAGGAAGTTGGTGAAGTTCGAGGGGCCATACGGTAGATCGGATTTCCAACTTACTGTAGCAGCACTATAGACCCCGAAGAGCTTAAATTATACCATGTCGGTGCCTGACAAAATGGAGTATACGCGAGTAAGCAACTCACCTCAATAACAAATACAACCATATACAATACTCCCAGCGCAATTGATATGTTGGCAACTTGTGGTAAATTCTCTGCGAATAATAAGATCGATATCAGGATGACTGAACGCGCACTACAAACGTACGACTTCGATCAACACCAAAGCTTCTGAACCACCCAATCTACATATGAAAAAGTGAGCATTTTTCGAGGGGAAAGCAATAAAAAATGCCTTACCCCACTGTTTGAAGAATTGTGGCTTCAAAATCAATTGCAAAGATGAATATAATAGGTTACGCACGAGATAAGACTGAATAATCCACCCAAAAAAGCAGCTGATAACAAACAAATTCAAATCTTACAACGAAATAGACGGTCGACGAAACTCACTAAATAATACGATAGGTCGCAGGTTCCTTCGGTATACTCGCGTAACAAAGGCATATGACGGCGGTGGACCTAGAATTGACGTCAGACGTTTTCTTCAAGAGAATAATTTTCGCTGCGAGAAGCGCCAAGGAAAAGATTTGATGCAGGAGAACTTGCCTGAAACAGGTCCAGGTTTCGTGTGAGCACAAATTATGACAAGTATTACTATACAAACACTAACCTTGCAGTGGCGGCGGTCTGGAACTCATTGGGTGATAGGTAAGAAACTTTTTAAGCAGAAAAGGATGGTCGTGGAAGGGAAACAAGTTGGCAAAGTGGGCGTGGTTTATTGCTGCCTGTTACTGCGTGGAGGGCTGTGCATTGTTTGGCACGTTGTCAACAACGTCATCGCCCTAAAGAATCGATATCAAAGAGATGACAAAAATAGACATCAACAAGAGCCCAATAGACGCTCGCAGCTATTATAAGTTATCGACACAACGTGAGCTTTTATCTGCATTTTATTCTACGCCAGAATTGGGCCATCTTGGACCTAACATGTTCAGTTTGTTTCAACCCGACTTGGTTTTATTCACAAATTGAAACCCTCGAGTCCAGGTTTAACATCTTCCTTCTAATGTACATAATAAGCAGACCGGGATCCCCGCCTAGTACAGACAAATCTCTTGATGATCGTTTCCGGCTGATCCCAGATAGTCACGAGACTGCCAGCATGACCCTCGGCTCCCCGCCGCAGCTTATTCAATTATACCACCATCAACTTGCAGGACATTACTAGTACAAGGAGTAGCCATGTCGACACATTCTGCCCTCCTCCAGCTTGTCTGTCTATAAGTCGCTCGATTCCTTCGGAGTTAGAATTTCTTTAGCTCACTGATAGATGTTGGACAGATGGATACTTCAAGTCGACAACACCGCTCCAGGTTAGTTGGTATCCACATGATGATGGGCAGATACTGACTGCTGTGTACCTTGTGCTATCAATAGGTCTGCAACCTGCACCGGTGTCCTGATCACAGTTGCTTCCTGTAGTTGAAACATCAAGGTCCAGGTTCTTCGCTCAGGTCAGTGGTTTGCCGCGCAAGTGTATCTAGCCCACTGAAGGGAATCTGCTATTTCTGATGCGTTCTGTGACCTGTTTAACCTCAATGTTAATAATTATTTGCGGTAGTTGTGGCCGGCAATGCCTTCCGATTCATATCGTCGTTCCTCAGGGTCAAGCTTACCCCTTCTGACAACATAGACATTTCAGAGCGGTACATCACTTGCCATTTATCCTACCAACATTGTATTCCTGATATCATTTCTTGTTCCCATAGTGGTCATCATTGTATGATGCAGATATCGACCTCTATACGTGTGGTGTCTTTTTCCGCCGGTCTGTCTTCATCTCACGATAAGGATGACATAGATAATATTCCAAAGCCAACTTAAAGTTCTTTCGCGCTGGGCGCGTTATACCTTCTCGCAGCCTTATTCAGGATCAGCGCTGCCTTGGTGAGTTCATAGCAACCACACTGATAACACATAGCAACGACCCATAACGATTATTGCATATGTGTAGCCGGACCCCCCCTCATCTCAACGGCAGGTTTGATCACAAGCATTGGATACTCCCTGCTTGCCGCATGTCGTGATCTTCTTATGCCACCTCGATCCGACAATTTCACTGATGATGATAAAGGGACATTATCGGGGAGTGTACCACGCTTTATGGAGATGTTCCCCAATGATAACAGTCCCATTTCGAATGACATTCAAGATGTCAATGGGAATGGTGCTGATGATGCTTCGGTTATAATCCTGACAGGGGGATCACACTGTATAATAGACGTAAGTATATATAACCTCAGTCCAGTTTAAGTGACTATAAGTGTATCGTACCTGTATAATAGACGTAAGTATAAATATAACTAAGAATAATGTCAGTCCAATCGTCCGTGTGATGTGAGGGTGTCACTCCTCGGTCAACTATAAGTGACTGAGGGGTGTCGTATGCTATGTATCGGTATGTACAAGTCTGTGTAACAACGGAATCGTTGTTATAGTGCAAGGTTAGGAGGAAAAGGTACATGCCCATTGTGCTACGACGTGGCCCCTGATGTAAGATTGATGGTGTACTGGCCTGGTTCCAACAGTTTCTCTACATGCTTGCACGTCGCAGGCGCAGCAAGACACAAGGGTGTCTGCGTTGCTACAACAATCCCGTGATGATACACAGCGCGAGCCTTACCATGGAGTGGCCCCTGATCCGCCCAGTGATGCAACTTTCTATGGCATGTTTAGGTAGGGAAGATGTGGCTTGGGATGTTGGTGGGAGGTGAGCTTTTGAGGGAAGCATGTGCATCAGATTTGTACTTGCAATGTAAGGTTTGAACTTTTTTGAGCCCGAAATTGTTGAGACTAGTAGCCTAGCGACTGGTTACTATGCCAAGGATTTTGACCTCCTCCGAATAAAAGATTAATAAAACCGATCGTGCTTTCAAGACCAGCAGGTGTAATGATTATGAAATCACTTCGCACTCCCGTTAGTACAGAGATCCAGATTGTCAAGTTTGTGGTACATTCATGAACAGGATGAAGACTACAGGTCGAGTTCGAGCAAGGATGATAAAGAAGCAGATATAGAAGATGGATAGTACGTCATGTTACCCTGATTTAATCCATAAATGCATTTACTTAAGAGATCTTATCACCTCCCGTGTTGGTTCTAGTGGAAAGAAGGTGAGGACAGTGAAAGAATAGAATCATACCAGGGACTACCATCTACAAAAATATGGTCATGAGAACGAATCGTGCGCATAATCCGCAAATTTTAATCAGAAAACTGTTGGGAATGGATATGTCTGTCTAGCTAAGCGACTTCTAAGAGACGATGTGGGTGAACAGAGTTCAATTACTGTTTTGCAATATGGTTCTACGGGCTGGAACGGAGGATCTGTATCTGGAATAGTTTGGCAACTGTGACGAGGGCGTTCACACGGAGCGTGGCGTAAGGATAACATGGAAAGGGGGCCTTTTGGTAACAAAGTAATCATACATATCGCGTTCCCAACTAGGATCGAATTGCAGGGTGAAGCGCTGTAAGATGGCAACAGTCACAGCTCGTAGTTCAAGCCAAGCCAAGCGCTTGAAGAGATATGGCTCCAGTGCGAGCTGTTTCTCTTCCGAAAGCCAACGTTCGGGAAGGAATTTCTCAGGGAGGAAGAAGTTTCGTGAGTCTCGATGCAAAGTATAAGTATGAACAGTAGCGGTGGTCCCTTCTGGTAAACAGCTGCAAAATATATTGGAAGACATGTGATCGAGCAATGAAGGAAGGCGTACCGAGAACCCAATGTGATGCCTCCACTAGCGATCAAAGGCGCGCGCGATGATCCACTCGGAACAGAAGGAATGATGCGAAGCGCTTCGGTTCTAGAAACGATTGAATACTGTGGAATGAATGAACAACTCCACGCACATTGCAGCATTTAAATATTCCGGTTGCGCCAATGCCAAATGATCATCCCATGCAAGCTTCGAATTGTCAATTTCAGCTTGCAGCCGGTGATAAGCAACAAGATTACAGAGAATGTAATGGAAAAAAAAGTAGATAATGTGAGTGATATGGTATCAGAACCAGCTATTACAATAAGTGGACCAGCATTGGCGAGCTGTTTAATGTCAAGTGCGGTTGAATTCTCCCTTTTATTACCCATCTTAAAGTCGGTGATATATCAGCGTGTGTGTTCAATATTATAATCTCAATCTGAAACGAAATGTACTAAATGATGAATCAGGTCCCGAGTGCCGGATTTTGAGCCTGCCTCCAGCCGCCTTTTGATACGCATGTAACAAATGTCTTGTTTCTTTGCTACGACAGAAATTGCTTTTATAAATGGCACGATCCATGGTAAACATGATTATACCAAAACTACATAAAGTGAACGGCAAAATCAGGTAGAGGTTAACATCAATAAACGGGAGCATACTTACGACATGCTGTTTTCCATATTTTCCAAAAGCGCTTGAGAGTCTTTGTTCCGCATTGTATCGACATCATCGCCAGAGCTGGAATAACAGTCGTTATTGATCAGTGATGATACTGCTCAGAAACTCACGCCATATCATTTGCGACATCATGTCTGCGTAAGTGGAGCAATGAGCAAACACTCGAGACCGTGCCGTACTGAAGATCACTCACGCGAACCATGTTATCCATTTCGACAGATCAACGGTCTGATCGTGCCTTGCTCGCAGGTGGTCGAGAAGTTGTTCGATACGTTTACTGAGAATTGGATGATAACCGCGCAACGCCTCGGGTGTGAACCCTCTTGCCCAAACGCGGCGAGCATACGCCTGTTCGCGAGGATTTCTGATTCCGGCTATAATTTTATAGTCTGGATCATTGGATTGCCCATCGAAGACTAAAAAAACCATTGGGATCAGTGGCAGTGCATCAAATGACCGACCCAACGACCCAATATAAGAACTTACAAGCGGATTTGGCCATGCCCTGGGGGCCGAGAACAGGTTCAATCAAGTCAGGCGAACAGAACGATAATTCGTTCGGTCCTAAACTAAGCTTTGATTTATCAAAATCATTTGCCACACCAATTCTGACGATGTCGCCATAAAGTCGATGGAGCTCACGATAACATTCATGCTGTTTACCGCCAAAAGCTACGCTTGCAAAATATACCTTTGTGATCTTACAGACGAGAGGTCCGGGGTATTTGGCGAGTGGATGGACGCGTGACATTCGATAAATAATAGTACAAGCGACCAAAGAAGTGAGATAGCACACCCAGACTGATAGGGCAGCTAGAAGAGCATGGGAGAAATAGGCCGTGAAGAAAGGTGTTAGTGTAAGAGGGGCTCACGAGAAGAATGAGATGTATCTAAAGTTCTCGGGGTTCCAACCGCCTGTAGATGATATGTGCGGCCTGAAGTAATGATGGGAAGTCATCGACTCATTGGTTATCGTTGGTCTGCTTACCGAGCCACCGAGGAGGGGTGAGAGGACGATCGTCCCATGCGGTAGCCAAGTCATCGAGAGGAAATCTTTGTCAAAAGGTTATCCAATTATCGTGAGAAAGCAGGAAGCAAAAACGTTTCATATGATATGATCACATTGATAGGTAGACATCCATGTATTCTGTCTGCCAACCATGGCTTCGTTTTTATCCTTATATGTATACAAGCGTCACTATGCACTATAATGGGGTACAAATAGGAGTCAGATCTGAGTGTCCGTTTAATAAGAAGTAACAAGTTCACCGTATCTCTTACAAAAAAACCCATACGGACGTCGCCGCAGCTAAAAACACACCCCACTCAAGACACGACCCAAACCTCGGACCAGGCATCTCCCCATTTGGTTTGGAAGTCTGGGCAGGGCCATCAGCTCCAGTCAGCGTGTACATTGGAATCATGGATCCCGCCCAAGACGTAGTAGCGGTCTCGGCATCCGGAACGCCCATCCAATACTCCTCGACACACGATCCGGAGCCTTTTCCATCAAAGACACATTCGTTGTGGACGCCGACGTTCTGGAGAGGGTCATTGGTTGCGACTGGCTCTTGATGGTAGATGTAGTGCGTCGCATCTTGGATGAGGGTTGCTAGAAAACGATTTCATTGAGTATTTTGCAGACATTAAGTGTGACTCGTTCGTTTGATTTCAAAGCTAGGCTCACCATGGAAAGTGACAGGTCCACTCGTGTAGGTTTTCGTCTCAGTTGAAACGGTGCTAGTCGTAACTACTCCATCTGTGGTGTAGAATCCGCCGTTGAGTTGCGCGATTTCCTCGACGAACACACTTTGGACTGTGTCTGCGGCATAGGTGGTCTCTCCTTTTGCGCCGGTGCCGATGGGGTGGATCACGAGAGAGGGCTTAGGAGCTGAGACTGCAGTCATCAAGGCGTTGTCGGGATTTTCGACAGCATGGAGTGTGATTGTCGCTGCGAGGGTTGCTGTAGAAGTTAAAGGAAATTAGGATGTTTGCCGCGTGAGTGAATAAAACGAGGTCAGGGATACTGACCGGGCATGGAAAGCGAAGCAGCAATCAAGGCAGTAACGAACTTCATCATGAGATAGAGTACAGAGTTCGTCAAGACTTCGTCAAAAGTTCGTCTTCGAATGTAAATGGTTGATGGAGGTGGCAGAAGGAAGGCCGCCACTCAAGGTCCCAATTTTTTGTTCTTTTTATTTCCTTGGGTGGGTGATTTACCTCGTGGGCCGTGACCCTGTCCTGCAAGGGACAGCCAAGAGTCTCTGTTGAGCGTGCATCAGCTGCAAGGTGCATGAGTAGAGCCAGAAAACAGCAATTTATAGAATTGTAGATGCATACATGTCGCAAACATGTACCGTCTGACTCTGGATATTCGTGTATACGTATAAAGTACTCATCATTCTGGGGCGGGGATTTTGGATGTTAGGGTCAACTCCCGATAGCCGAGAGGTGCCTGAAGCTTGTTGGGTTATGCCAAGAAAACATCTTGAAGATGCCTCATGACAGAGAAAAGAACATGTAGGGGATGGCGACTGACGGTGAACAATTTATGTACTGAGTTACCACTGACCGCGCTCCAGTGTTAAAGAGTGATGGGATTCTCCGTATAGTAGTCCTGTGGCGGGCGCTAATATGCTACAAAGATTCAAAAAGTGGCCATAGCGAGAGGGGCAGAAAGGAAGATTTTCAAAGCGTTCAGTATCATCTAAAGCACGCGCCAAATCGATGCTATTAAAAAGAGTACATCAGAGTTGACAGAAATTACGTTTCTTTCTCGAGGGCTGACGGCAATTCAAACCCCGACACGTGTCACCAAGCACCCCTTCATTGAGGCAGTCCCGTGACGTCCTTCATTCTTACTTTTAGAGTCAACGACCACCGAAGAAGCGGCCTGCGAGGACGTCGGTGGGAGTGATGCCGCAGGGCTCGTCGAACCGCTCGACGACGTCGCTCAGCCAGAACAATCTTCAGTCTTTAGCTGGTAGCTCGACGCCCAAACAGCAGAGGCGAATGACTTCACCAGTGTCGAAAGCTTCTCTTACGGCAGTTCGTGATCTTTTTTTTTCTGGAGAGCAAATATCGATTCTCAGCGAATTGACAGCCTGAGGTGCCAAAGCCGCAAGGACGGCCACCATCACCACTTCGTAACGAGTTTATACCAGACACGTTCACTGGCATCGACCCAGATGAATGTTTTACTGACGAAGAAGACGAAGATTTCGATGATCGGCGAAAGTGGAAGGAAAGGTCTCCGTCTCCATCATCTTCTGTCTCTCAACTTGCTGCTAGTTTCACACAACGAGTAGGTAACTTGCTGGGCACGACGGCGCCTCGATCGGCTGGAAATATGCCTACAGATGCCGAGCTAGAGGCGGAAGCAGAGCGCGAAAGGGAGAGGAGCAGGCGAGAAGCCGAGCGAATCTTAACTAGGGAGGCGGAGGAGAGGAAGCTGGTCGAGGAACGCGTTTTAGAGATGATGAGCAACACACGGAGCCTCCCACCTCCGCCATCGCGCTCGGAACCAAAAACTCCTTCACCATCTGGCTCGCAGAAAAGTAATTGGTGGTCTGCAGCGAAGAACAAGCTTACGCCGACGAAGGATAAGGACTCGCCTACCCCCGCTCAGCAGGTCATTCTCGATGCCAAGGCGCGCGACAAGGAGAACAAGAACAAGAGTAAAGAGATAGAAAAGGATACTGAGAGGAACGACAACGAATTGGCGCAGAATCTGAATTTACCACCGCCACCACCTCATCGAAAACCCGTGCCTCCGTCTCCGTCGTCACCCACACCTTCACGACCCAGTCTGTCGAATATGGCCCCAAATCTCACTCCTTCATCGATGCGCTCTACGGATCCTGTTTCTTCGCCCACAAGGGAATCACCGCTTCTTTACGCGCAGTTCAACGCTCAAGGCACCCTTGACATGCCTGGGACACTGTTAATCATCGCTAAACGCTTCGAAAAACTCGAGAAGTGGACAGTCGGTCATGTACGTGCCTTGGAGGACCGAATGAGCGATGTCGAGCGATGGCTTGTCGACAAAGAAAAGGAGAAAGAGAAAGCCGACGTGGACAAAGTATCCACTCGTGCTTCTTCCTCCGCGCCGTCTGAGATCACAGACGAAATTCAGGACTTGAAAGATGGGCTTGCTGAACTTCAGAGTCGCGTTGGCATTCTTGGTCGTGAAATGGCGAAACTCGCTACCTCGCCACCGTCTCACCCGTCTTCTGGCCCATCTCGCCAGCCCGCGCCGATGTCTGTGTTCCCTCAGACTACTTCTCCCCACATCGTACACGACATCCCTCTTTCGCCTTCTTCGCCGTCCCCTCTCGTCTCTATGCCCGTTGCAACGACGCCGCTACACAGACGCCTATCTAGCACTGCAAGGGAGTCTACCAGCCCGCCTATGGCATCCTCCAAAACTCCTGGTACGCGTTTGCCTTATCCCACGGGCGACTATGCCACCCCGCCGGACTCTACGGTACCTCTACAGGGCCCGTTCACGTCGCCAACACATTCACCGCCAGCCTCCCTCGCGTCTTCCACGCGAATTCGCCCGCTGAATATTGCTGGCCTTGGACAGGGACTCGGGATACTCCAGACTGACTCTGACTCGTCTCTGCGATCCAGCTCCAGCTCAAGCGCACGCGCGGCGTCGCCGCAGCAGCAGGTACCTGCGAGCCCTACACCTGCAAACGCGAACGTCACCACAACGTCAACACCTACCACAACCCCAAGTACCCCGGTTCAATCTCAGGCACATGCTCAAGCTCAAGCACAGGCGCATGGTCTTCCCGCCCCCAAACGGCCTTTACCCCGCCCTGCGAGTGTCAGCCCGACCCCGCGAAAACGATACACCGTCGCTTTGGGCGAACCTATCGTTTCACCGCCCGATTCGCAGTGTCAGCCGTGCTCACCCACGCCTACTCCTAATACCGGAAGGGACAAGGAAGGTGGAGGGTTTGAAGATGATATGATCGGCAAATACACCTTAGCGAAGTTGGCTCGACCTACTAACTCTCCTACCTCCGCTCTAACTTCGACACCTGGACCCATACCTGCTTCCTCATCGGCCAGCCCTTCGCCCGCAACCAAACGCCGCCTCCGTGCTCAATCTGCATACGGCATCGCTGGCGTTCAGGCACTTCAAGCGCCCATTACGCCTTTGCGGCCGAAGATGCGCTCCCGGTCTACTGAGCGGCTTGTGCCGGGGCCGGAGCAGAGTTTTCCGACTGGGAAGTTCGTGGATCCGCTCGTTTTGAGGAGGCAGGAACGGGAGAAGGAGAAGGAGAGGGGGAGGGAGGGGATTAGTGGGCTTGGACTTGGGGCGGGCGTCAAGTCTGGGAGGAAGTTGCCGGTTGGACAGCTGGTTGCATTTTTCGATGGGGAGGGAAAAGGGAGATGAGACTGCGTCAACGTTGCGTGACTTGGGATTCTGTGTTTTCTTCAAGTAGATGAGGAAGAGCACAACACAATTGTTGTGATGATGCCTCTCTTGATAGTGATTCAGAATGATCAGGATCTATTTAGCTCTTACGTGTAGAACCTTTGCCATTTGATATCTCTCGCTTACCATTCCCTTCCATGATTTTCATTCCATGTTCATGTTGAAACTCATAGCGGTGAAACTCCGAGAACGAATCCAAGACGAGAACCTTTCCGTCACGGTGGACTTCCGTAGTTATACGTGAACACTGTCGGTAGTATCGTGCAAGTGCAAAACGGACGTAGAATAAAAAAAAAGGTGGATTAGCGATGATTAGCCCGCAAGGTCCACCCGTACGTGTTCTGCGTGACGACCTGTGATCTCCTTTTTTATTTTTATTTTTATTTTATTTTATTATTTTATCTTGGAGGTAGCGTGGAGTGATCCTCATTCTGCTGGGCTGTGCACCTGGGATTTAAACCAGGTTACTTGAAGGGCAGATACATGAAAATCTCCGCGAGGAAATGCTTTTACGCACAAGTGTGAGTGTGGGGCTACAGGTCTTTCGGTGGGATCTGTCATCCCACTCCTATCCTGTTATTAGACCTATTACCCACTAAAACCCCGTCGTTTTCTAGCATGGTTGGTTCAGCGAACTGGGTCACATCTATTATCCTTGTATTCATCCACGTCTTTGCATTTAGTGGAAGCGGGATAGCTTTTCTTGCCAACCTCTTATTAGACAACTTAAAGTCCAGTTCGGCTCTATTCAAGATCGTTCTGTGCCACCTATTCGTCACCTCAAGTTCCGTGTGTGGAGCGTCCTTGTTCTGGATCGCCCTCTCACATCTGGACGTCCAGATTAGGTGTGCGGCTTCAGTAACAACCAGCCTATATAATCTCGAGAGACCTGCCGAGGGCGTGCCTTCATTATCCGTTTGGATTATCAGAGCACATCCCAGCAGAGATCCCATCTCCTGTTTCGGGAAAGTCTTGCCCGCTTTCTGTTGCCATAAATCGTTCACCAAGTTCCAGATCGTTGACTGGCCGGGACAAGAGCACTCTGTGAGGATATGATTCATAGACTCGACCACGTCTCCGTGTTTGCAAATTGCTCTCCCTCAACTCAGGTTTCATATTTGGATTATCCCAGTACAAGCCCACCTTGTACGCGTCGTGGGTACATTTCCAGAGGAAGGATCTGAGTGGTTTTGAGAAATCGTTGTACCGCAAACTAGCCCAGATCTGTTTGTCCGAAGGGGTCCTGTCTCTGGCTGCTTGCACGCCGTCTTTAATCGGTGTGATCTTTGACAGTTTCGCCCCAGTAAGATGCAATTCTCTACCTGTGATCTCCTTCGTCGGACTTGTTCAAGTGTTCTTTCTCAGGCAATAAGATATCCAAGAGCTCATGTGTATCTCCTCAATTCTTCTCCTCAATTCTTTGAATTTGTAGTCCATTTTCTTTGACCCATAATGCTGAGACTGAATGCATAGGACCAGCTCTTTGCAAATATTGCGGTCTCGAACGTATTGGCGCGGTAGACAATTCCTCTCAAAATTCCAGCTGTTTCGAAATCGTTAGTCAGGGCGAAAATCCCGGTATTTGTCCCACTTTCAGCTGTTTGACAAAAATATGTAATCAACGCCTCCTTGGAGGGTTCAGCAAGCTTTGACAATAGTGGAAGGAGGTAAGCGATGAACCATAAACAGCAATGCTTTCTTGAACAGATTAGCACTGGGGAAATAGTGAAATTCTCGAACTTGACCTATCGATTCCAAAATAGCTGTCCATGTTTGTTTGTTACCTGTGCTCACATCTTCTCTGACATTTCTCATCGCATTTGCGAGTTCCATTATCGTTTCTTCCCTACAGATTTCCTTACCTTCAGTTGTGCACAGATTCTCAGTAACGTTCGAACGCCTACTCATTGTTTGTGGTTTGCGGTTAAGACAGGAATACCTCTATCTCTGACTAGAACTAGTTGACCGCAGCCTCATTTGTAGGAGAGTTGTAAAAAGTACGTTCAAAGTCCAAGGCTTTATTCAATGTTTGTTCATCTTTTGTTGATGCCCTCATCCTGTTTTGTAAAAAAGGAGTAATTGACAAAGTCGTATTTCCGGGTATGGGAGACTCAACAAGAAGATAGTCGTGAGAAGCACTGGCCGTAACTAATCCAGATCTTAATAATTCCTCTCGTCTGGCATGTGGAACTCAAGCCTCCGCAAAAGTATGATGTCCATCACATTGGCTGGAAAGAAGATGAAAATGAAGAAAATGTGGATCATGCTTCCTTCTGTTTCAAGGGCTGATTATATCTTTCGTAATCTCTACTCTTAGAACCTTTCTCAAGGACGAGTGTTAAGGCGAAATCACCATCACACGCGCGGCTATGAAAAGTATGACATCCATCACATGAACAAGAGGAAGACATGCTTTTTTCTGATTCAACGGCTGATTTTTGATCTCTACCTTGGAACCTCTCTCAAGGACAGAGTCTCACAGCGAAATTATCATCACACGCAGAGCTGCAGCTTGACTTCTACTTTCATGAACGTCTCATGAAGCACAGCAGCGTCACGGTGTTTTGTCCATGAGAATTGGAATGTTTGCCTGCAACTTGTACGCATCTCAAGAGCCGGTGAAAGATGTACCTGCTGTTGAAAACTCTATGGACTGCCCAGGGTATCTGATGCGTTGTATTCTTTCTAGTCACTTACACGCTATAGCATCTACCGAGCTTTTGAAGAACGCTTCCCATCTAGCACCAATTCATACTGTCAGAGAATGAGCGTTTTCTTAGACACGATAACCGCGTCCGTATCACGTGTATTCGTCGGAGCACCT